>CM050166.1:156549123-156634123 GCA_027410445.1 Discoglossus pictus | reverse complement strand
TGAACAGGGAAAGCACATGGAATGTGTCTGAATCATAAAACAAAATAAAAAAATCAATCATTAGCCCAGTATCCTTTGTTTTAAAAAAAATAGTAATTTTCCATTCAAAAGGTTTTAGCTATTAGATAGTTTTGAAATTACCTCTGAGTACTCTTTGATTTTCAGGTTTTGGATGGAGTGGGTATTCTGTGTGAAATGGTTTTCAATTGGGTACAGTAACTGTTTTCACTGTGATTTTTTATGGAAAGTCTGTGCAGATTTGTGACTGGTTTCCCCAATGTATCAGCCGCTCTCACATACAGTGCATTGTATTATGTAAACTACATTGGATGATGTGCATGAATATGACCCTCTGATGTTGTACCTCTTGTTTTTATGTGTGGCCTCTGCAGATCTGTTGACATAATATGCAGCAATTTATTATTTTTTTTTGCAGGGTTTGGTGCCATTTTCTCTGTTAGATGCTGTTTATTGGCCAATCTTCTGTTCACCAATGTTTGTCTCAGATCTGGTGCCTGTCTAAATGCAATAATGGGAGTTTGGGGAAATATATGTTTTAGGATGCATCCTCTTGTTAGTTGTGGTTGTAGATCCTTAAATATTTTGCTTATTCCTTCTAGAGCCTGGTGGTATGTGGTGACCAGTGGTGAACGTGAAGTTGTTTCTTTAGTTTTGTATTGCAACAGGTGTTCTCGGGGTGTTTTAATGGCACTTTCTGTGTGATGACACAGGGTTTGTAACCCTTTTGCCTGAAGGAGTTAGACAGTGTTTTTAAGTGTTTATCAGGGTCCTCAGTGTTTGAACATCTGCGATGGTATCTGATGGCTTGACTATGAATTATCCCTTGTTTAGTATGGTAGGGATGGAAAATTTAGCTGTGGAGGTTACTGCATCTATCTGTAGGTTTCCTATACACAGATGAGGGAAGTTTGCCATTTGTGATGGATATGGTGTTGTCCAGAAAGTTCACCTGTTCAGAAGATTAATGCATTGAATTGTATTAATTGTGGAAGAATTGTGGAAGTCTCTGAGGTTTTTTTATTCTTCTGTCCATATGATGAATAGGTCATCTACATTGGATATAAAAAGTCTACACACCCCTGCTAAAATGTCAGGTTTCTCTGATGTAAAGAAATGAGACAAAGATAAATCATTTCATAAGTTTTTCCACCTTTAATGTGACCGATAAACTGTACAACTCAATTGAAAAACGAACTGAAATCTTTTAGGTGGAGGGAAGAAAAAAAAGAAAAGAAAAATAATGTGGTTGCATAAGTCTGCACACCCTCGTATAACTGGGGATGTAGCTGTGTTCAGAATTAAGCAATCACATTCCAAATCATGTTAAATAGGAGTCAGCATACACCTACCATCATTTAAAGTGCCTCCGATTAACCCCAAATAAAGTTCAGCTGCTCTAGTTGGTCTTTCCTGAAATATTCTTAGTCTCATCCCACAGCAAAAGCCATGGTCCACAGAGAGCTTCCAACGCATCAGAGGGATCTCATTGTTAAAAGGTATCAGTGAGGAGAAGGGTACAAAAGAATTTCCAAGGCATTAGATATACCATGGAACACAGTGAAGACAGTGAGAAAATATGGCACAACAGTGACATTACCAAGAACTAGAGCTCCCTCCAAAATTGATGAAAAGACGAGAATAAAACTGGTCTGGGAGGCTACCAAGAGGCCTACAGCAACATTAAAGGAGCTGCAGGAATATCTGGCAAGTACTGGCTGTGTGGTACATGTGACAACAATCTCCCATATTCTTCATATGTCTGGGCTATGGGCTAGAGTGGCAAGACGAAAGCCTTTTCTTATGAAGAAAAACATCCAAGCCAGGCTACATTTTGCAAAAACACATCTGAAGTCTCCCAAAAGCATGTGGGAAAAGGTGTTATGGTCTGATGAAACCAGGGTTGAACTTTTTGGCCATAATTCCAAAAGATATGTTTGGTGCAAAAACAAAACTGCACATCACCAAAAGAACACCATACCCACAGTGAAGCATGGTGGTGGCAGCATCATGCTTCGGGCTGTTTTTCTTCAGCTGGAACTAGGGCCTTAGTTAAGATAGAGGGAATTATGAACAGTTCCAAATACCAGTCAATATTGGCACAAAACCTTCAGGCTTCTGCTAGAAAGCTGAACATGAAGAGGAACTTCATCTTTCAGCATGACAACGACCCAAAGCATACATCCAAATCAACAAAGGAACGGCTTCACCAGAAGAAGTTTAAAGTTTTGGAATGGCCCAGCCAGAGCCCAGACCTGAATCCTATTTAAAATCTGTGGGGTGATCTGAAGAGGGCTGTGCACAGGAGATGCCCTCACAATCTGACAGATTTTGAGTGTTTTTGCAAAGAAGAATGGGCGAATCTTGCCAAGTCAAAATGTGCCATGCTGATAGACTCATACCCAAAAAGACTGAGTGCTAAAATAAAATCAAAAGGTGCTTCAACGAAGTATTAGTTTAAGCGTGTGCATACTTATGCAACCATATTTTTTTATTTTTATATTTTTTCTTCCCTCTACCTAAAAGATTTCAGTTTGTTTTTCAATTAAGTTGTACAGTTTATAGGTCACATTAAAGGTGGAAAATGTTCTGAAATAATTTATCTCTGGTATTTTTGCCCATTCCTCCTTGCAAAACTGCTCCGGCTACTTCAAGTTGGATGGTTTGCTCTTGTGAGCGGCAATCTTTAAGTCTGACCACATATTCTCTATTGGATGGAGGTCTGGGCTTTGACTAGGCCATTCCATCACATTTACATGTTTCCCCTTAAACCACTCAAGTGTTGCTTTAGCAGTGTGTTTGGGGTCATTGTCCTGCTGGAAGGTGAACCTCCGTCCTAGCCTCAAATCAGGCACAGAGTGGTACACGTTTTGCTCAAGAATATCCCTGTAGTTGGCACCTTCCATCTTTCCCTCAACTCTGACCAGTATCCCAGTCCCGGCTGCTGAAAAATATCCCCACAGCATGATGCTGCCACAACCATGTTTTACTGTTTGCAATGTGTTGGGTTTGCCAGACATAGCGTTTTCTTTGTTGGCCGAAAAGCAAAATTTTAGTCTCATCAGACCAGGGCACCTTCCTCCATATATTTTGGGAGTCTCCCACATGCCTTTTCACAAACTCAAAACGTGCCATTTTTTCCCCTGAAAGTAATGGCTTTCTTCTGGCCACTATGCCTTAAAGCCCAACTCTATGGTGCGTACGGCTTATTGTCATCCTATGTACAGATACTCCAGTCTCTTCTGTGGAGCTCCTCCAGGGTTACCTTAGGTCTCTGTGCTGCCTCTCTGATTAATGCCCTCCTTGCCCGGTCCGTGAGTTTTGGTGGGTCGGCCGTCTCTTGGCAGGTTTGCTGTTGTGCCATGCTCTTTCCATTTGGTTATGATAGATTTGATAGTGCTCCTGGGGATCATCAAAGATTGGGATATTTTATTTTTAACCTAACCCTGACTTGTACTTCTCAACAACATTGTCCCTTATTTGTTTGGAGAGTTCCTTGGCCTTCATGGCAGTGTTTGGTTAGTGGTGCCTCTTGCTTAGGTGTTGCAGCCTCTGGGGCTTTTCAAAAAAGGTGTGTATATGTAATGCCAGATCATGTGACACTTAGATTGCACACAGGTGGACATCATTTCACTAATTATGTGACTTCTGAAGGTAATTGCTTGCACCAGAGCTTTTTATGGGCTTCATAACAAAGGGGGTGAATACATATGCACATGCCAATTTTCTGTTTTCTATTTCTAAAAAATAGTTTTATATATATATTTTTCTCACTTCACCAACTTAGACTATTGTGTTCTGATCCATCACATAACATTCAGATTAACACAACATTGAACTTAAGGGTGTAATGTAACAAAATAGGTAAAAAGTCAAGGGGGGTGAATACTTTTGCAAGGCACTGTATATAAGGTTATACATTATTGCGGTTTGATTTTTGATTCATCATACAGGAGCTCCAATCTACTATTAAGACTATTATGCAGTCAAAAAACTGTCCACATCTATTTAATCAGCCTCCTTCAAAAGTATTGTTGTGTAC
The DNA here is from genome assembly GCA_027410445.1 of Discoglossus pictus. Classification (NCBI taxonomy): domain Eukaryota; kingdom Metazoa; phylum Chordata; class Amphibia; order Anura; family Alytidae; genus Discoglossus; species Discoglossus pictus. The sequence goes on along the minus strand of CM050166.1, from coordinate 156,630,063 downwards.
TTATTTCTTCGCTTTAGTACTCCTCAAATGAACTGAAACAATGGTTTGAAGAATTATTGCAATTTATTGGTTATATTTTATGCATACCTTCCTTAGCATCATGTGAAATATACGAATAACAAGTAAAATATGCCGTTCTTAACACAAAAAGGAAGCTGCCCATGCCAGTGCAGGCTACATGATGCCAGGGCTGATGCTGAGTCTACGAAGAACAAGATAAAAGATAGTGATTCTGTCATTTCCCATTCAAATCCCTTAATATAGCCACTGGGATATGAATTGCACTTTTGTTCTCTATACAGAGATATTTACAAATCACAAATGGTACATAGACAAATGGCAAAGTTAATCAAGGAGATGATTTATGAACAAAGGGTAGCACAATATAATTTGTCTGTATAGAAAAACTGAATTACAGATCCTAAATTATTTGCAGGCTTAAAAATAGCAAAAAGATACTAATGTTCCAGTGTGCTTTCCTCTGCAGAGTAATACATTTTCTTGTTCAACATTCATGTGTATCTGTTAAGAGGAAAGAAATGCAAAATTTCTGTAACAAATGCATTAACATTTTACATGGTTAGGTTAAAGGGCCAGTTAATCTAGCACAACATAAATTGTAAATAAAATGATATACAAAATGAGAAATCCATTTGCTAGCCCCTCTATATTCAAAATATCCAAATAAAAAGCTGTGTTGCTCTTTATCTTTTTCTCAATATGCCACCAAGTGAATATTTCCTTTGACCGTGTCCTGTACATTAGTTTGAGGTATGACTGCTCTCAGAAATCTCAGCCTTTTTTAATATCCTGAAAATTAATACATAATTGTAAAAAAATAATGACACAACTAGTTTTTATATGTGATGGAAAAATAATTGATTTCAAATAAATGAAAAACTATAACAAATACAACCTCCAAGATGCACAGTGAAATGCATCTATGTCCATTTTGCTTTTAGAGTCTTCATTACTAAGTAGGTAACTATCAAAACATCATGTTCTTGGCTTTGGTGTTTGACTTCTCTTCATTATATTTGTGATGGAAAATAGAAGAGCAAAGAAGGGAGCTGAAATAAACAAACCTAACAAGTATATTTCAGCAGCACTTGGAAACATGCATGGTCCGTTTTTGTGCTTAAGTGGTGTTATTTTCCAACAGATTGTCTTTAGCTCCAAGATGGTACACTGAAATAAACACCTCTTTGTCACTTGGCTGACATAAGGATCTGAACACCCCCCACAGTCTTGTATAGCTATTTTCATGAAATGTATTGGAATGACAGAAATCATTTAGAGACCAAAAAAGAGAAGTGTGCAGATAATCTAAAAGAGACAGTGTGAACCTCTATTGCTTGTTAACTTTTGTTTGCATATCGCTCTCTTGCAGGATTGTTCTGTAACAGAGCAGATGGGAGGATCACTTTTGATCAGATAGTACCAAGACATTATGATGAATGAGGATAGAGTCTGAATGAGGGAAGCAAAGGATGTGTTGGTATTTGATATTTTGGCAGCGTACTTAGGAAGTTTGACAGGATATACTTCCTGATATGATGATGTTCAAATTCAGTGACAAGAAACACTATTTTTAACAAAGTTTATTGCCTTTTGAAAAGTGAGTTAAGAACTTTGGCAAGAATGGACAATGATCAGGCTATTGGCCAGTCCTATTTCTTGCAAGACTGAAAAGCAATGGGCAATGTCATCCTTTTGCATTAGTGGCCACAGTCCAACACCTTCACTCTGTGGAATGGGCTGCATTAAGATAAATAACCTGTAATGTAGCTAATTTAGAGAAAAAAGGCTGAATGCTCAAAATTAAGTCAAGTAGTTTAGATATTAGGCTCACTTTTTAATGGATAGTGTGTAACACCCTTTGTGTCCCGTCAATCTTTCCCAGTATCAGAGTACTCTCTGTTATGGCCAAAATATTGTAGCTTTAGCCTCATGATCAAACCTTTCAGTGAACAGTTTGACTTGATTTCCTGTAGTATATAATGTCTGGATCTTCCTGCAGCCCAAGGGACTCTGATCAGCACCACATTTCAAAGGCATCAATTCTATGGGGCTCAGACTTCTTTATGGACCAGTTCTCACATCTGTATATTTCTACTGGGAATACCGTATTTGTAAATATGCAGACTTTTTTTTGTCCTTTGTTGTGTAAAATATTTACTTTGTCAATGAAAACCATCTACTGTACCTACAATTTAAATATTTCAGCTTCAAAATTCATTCCAAATTGAAAAAACGATTAAAGGACTACTGTAGTTCATAAACTAGTGCTTTTTTTTGAAGTATGTAACAAAGTATGTAACAAATTAGCAGCATCAGCAGCTTTCTTAGCAATGAAACTATAAACATCTGTTGGAAAAATGTAATTTTTGAAGACTGTTTATGAGCACTGGAATCCACTTTATGTTTGTTACATCAATGGATTTTTTTATCGGTGCACAGTAGGAGTACAACCTTTTGACCAACAGTAATTGGGGTGTAACGTGAATGACTTCCAAGTCATCGTCTCTAACGGGTAGCTCAGGAGCCACTGGAATCTTTCTGTCTCATTCTTCGTTCGCTCTCTCCTCACTGGTGGCAAGGCAAGTACATTTCCTTTTAGTTCTGGAGGAGTGATAAAACAGTTTTAACATATGATAATCCTTAAAGGGACATGGAAGGTTTCTGGATTTCACTAGGGATATAATATAACTATGTATCTATTTACATGTATGTAATTTTTTTAAAGAGGTGCTTAAAGTACCTGCTTGGGTCTGCCCCCTGTAGCTCATGAAGACACAGACTCTGACACAGTGTAGTGTTTCAAATTGGCCAGTCTGTGACCATCTCTCAGCAGAATGTTGGTGCGAGATGGTCACTACACTGTACAACGGTTTGTAAATACAAGCATGTACTGTATACATGATAGGCAGAAAAACAGAGCTTTTAAGCACTTCTTAATAAAATAAAGTATCCAAAGGTATAGGTATATTATATTACCTTCCAAGTCCCTTTTAACATATATATATATGTTGTAGTAGCTTACAAAATTTTTAACTCATTAGAAATGGCTCCCCTTTCTACTTTTTTATTTTCTTAATATAAAAAAACAAAATGTTCTGTCCTCCGTAGCAACCACAATTATTACCCTGTTTAAATCTTGGCACGATCAAAATATATATTACGATAGGCTAAAACAGTGTTCCTTGGTGGTCCAGTGGTTTGGAATCTAACCCATGTTGCAGTGGTGAAAGCACTGAATCCTGTCGGGGAACCAAGAGGTCACACCATCCTTAAACCATGCAGGGTTGGGCCTGGTCAGTATTTGGATGGGAGACCACCTAGGAATACGCAGGAGCTGTATGCTGCTACCCACTGGAGAAGGAACTGGCAACCCGCTCCAGTATCCCTGCCATGAATACCAAATGGATGTGCATGGTGTGTTAACGTCTGTGAGGTCACGGGGAGTCGGACACGACTGAACGATGCAAACACATAGGTTACAACAGGATAAATCTATTCTAACAAAAATGCATAAATGCAAAATAGTTTCCAAAAAGCATGAATGTTTATTTGATGAAACCTAATTTTCATTATTTATTATTTTTGTGTTTGACCCTTGTTACTTTATTCTGCCTTCAAAAACCCAGTTAAAAAAAAAAACAGAAAAGTTTTATTCTCTGGGAAATTGAGACTATTCTGACTTCACCTTGAGCCTTTGTTTTTCACTACCTGTGTTTTTCTGTCACCCATAAATGCTCCTGTATTATTACAGTCAGCCTTGTGTAATGATTGCTTTGCAAACTTGTAGGTAACCTTAGAAATAACATTATGTGAAACAGAACATTGCCAATATAGTAGCACTTTTAACTGAAATATTTTAAGATGATAAAAAGTGCTGATGTTAGTATCTAAGACCTTTCTAATGCTCTCAAGCGTTTATGAAAGTCTAATGTTACATTCTTTTCAGCAATAGGTAATAAATCTTTATTCTCTAAAAAAAAAACAAAAAAAAAACACTACTGATTTTAAATAGGGACTTGAGAAAACTAATTAAAGGGACACTGTTGCCCAAACAAGAATTTAAATTAATCTTAAAGATTATGAAAACTGGCTATACATTGTATTAGCCTTTTTTCTATAAGCTAAATATTTCTTGAAAAATATAGCATTGTGTCTGCTGCTAATTTACGGCTCATAGTACTTGATAATTTTGGGGGAGGGGTTCTGACTCAGTGACAGCATTGTCTTGTACACCACATCGACAGGCAAGCAGACTGTAATTCTAATTAGCACATCAGAGCTGCTAATTACTACTCATTTGCATAAAAACACAGCATACATAATACTGAATTTCTTAGGAATGACCCGCCTTAGAAAAGAATGACTAATTCAATGCATTGTCCGTTTTTTCCTGCTCTTTACGGTTTACCTAAAGCCAACAACTTGATTTTTGGAATAATAGTCCCTTTAAGGTAACATTGCAACTGAAAGAAACATGGTGGACTGATGGCAAAGTACCATTGTCTATATGCGCCTAGATAAATATCATGTGGGAGCTCATTTCAAATTTTTGTACCTTTTTATAATGACCATGTACAGAATAATATAGGATCGCACAGGCTCCTTCACTGGATAGTCCAGGTCCAGGGTTGTGTAGCCTCGTTTTCATTTTTTGGGCCGCCATTTTTTTTCTCGCTTAGACGATTTTCGAGTGTCGAAACTCGGCAAAATCGTCTTCAATTTTCTTTCCACCTGTACCTTAGAAACAAGAATAAAAGTTCATGTATCTAGTATATAAAACAATGGGTCAGAGGCCCACAATCTGAGGACGAACAACAACTAAGTAGGGTTATCTACATAGAGAGCAGCCTCTTTTAGCTCACTTGTGTCCTTCACATGGGGCTATAGACGTGGACTCCTTGCTCACTGTGTGCCTCAGGAAAGTATCAATTACACTGTACTGACGAGGCCCGATGAAGGCCGAAGCGCACGTTTGCGGTTTCTTCGGTTCAGGGTAGAATTACCAGGTATTTTGGGGCTGGATAACTCTTGAGTGAGACCAGACTGATATACTACAGGATATTTCTCCCTGTGAAGGGCACAAGTGCGCTAAAGGAGGCTGCTTTCAGAGTGGATAATCATGTCGATAGAACTTATCCATTAAAGGCATATCTAAGTTTCCTGGATTTTTTATGCATCTGATAGAGGAGAATTAGTAGTGTATGCAAACATTTTTCCACATGATTTTCCACTCTAGCTGATAGTGTAGAGCACATATAGTGACTTCAGTCGCCCTTTAAGTCTTATAAAGAACACAAGTAGGTCATCAAAAAAGTATAGTTTAAGTGATGATACAACAGAAATTGTGTGAATCATTATGCGAAAATTCTTTTTATGTTTGTTTTCAGCGGATGAAAAGAATGTTCAATTTTTGTTTGTGTCAATGGTTTTGCTCTAGCATATGGTTTTAACAGCAAAAAGCGTCCATCAATGGGAAGCATAATTAAATTCTGGATTGCAAAAAAATGTACTTATGGCATAACAGGGAACTGCTATATTACTTTTGGGGAACATTAGGGCTTTTTAGGCTGAACATTAAAGACAGAACAAGTTTATAGAACATCTTTTAAGGCACTTATTGTTTCTTTGCGAGTAGGGAATTGACCATTGTTATAACAAAACCCATAAAGAACGAAAGTGTATGTTTTTAGATCTTTAATGCCTAGCTTACAATTCTACGATTTTGTACTATATTTTGAAATAAAATAAAAAGTATTTTGAAATACTCTTCTATATTTAGCAAAATAATAACTAATGTATAACTAGTAAGTGCTAACATCTCTTCCTAGTCTTCACTTGGCCTTGTGGGGTGATGTTCCACTGGAGAACTCTTGGACATTCCTGTGTTGTCCTCTGGGGCATTTCCAGTAGTACAGAAAATGAGTAGTATAAAATGGTTTTTATATTAAGAGTGCAAGTGCATTGTGGTCTAATTTGCATGTCCCTGCCCAATTTCCCAGAGTGCAGTGCAACAGCTTTATTTCTGAGAAACTTGACCAGATAATACATTTATTAACTTATTTTTTAAACATTTAAATGGAATCACAAATGTACCATTCATTTCTGTACTTCTGTAAGGTGGAGAGCTTCTATCCCTCTTCAGCTCACCATAAGTTTAATGATTAGTGTATTAACTTATTTTTAGGTATGCAATTACAATATAATTGCGTGTTTATATCTCTCTTTTTTTATTAATAGTTTGAAGTTGAGAAATGTTGAACTCTTTCTCTCTGACTCTAGATATTTTATTTGTGGTTTTGGTTCTTGTTCTTTAATGCTTTGATCCATTAATTTTATTTCATATAATTTTATTTAATTTCCCAGAATATTCTGAATACTAACTAAAACTGATGCCACAAGGTGATCAAAAAAAGGCATTTCTTTAAATTGTCTATTAACATTAAGTTATGATAATAATGCATCAGTAGTTCTACAAAAAAAAACACATTATGCATAAATAATCTATTGTTTTAATTAGAAAGTTCGATTTCTTATTTTGCCTACCACATATTTAAGCCTCTTGCTTTATGCTTGTAAGAACACTTCTTACTTTCTCATCCCCTTTCCCACATGATCACATACTGATGGAAGTGGCTATAGGCAGTGACAAATCATACATGTTCTTTATTAGTAAATGTTTACATATCTTATTACTGAAGAGTGAAGTAGCCATGACTGCCCAGTAATCTAGATAATTTATTTCACTATATTGTGATATTTTTTTTATTGAATGAACACTTTTTTTATCGTGACAAGCTTTTGATAGGCTTGACCTCTATTTATCATGTCGGAAGAAATACTGACCAAAAGCTTATCACTATAAATAAAATGTTTGTCCAGTAAAAAAGGTATTACCAAATACGGCAATACTTATAATGAATCCGTATTTTATTATATTCATGTGTTGTACATTGTGAATTTGCCCGATAACAGACTTCTTAAATGTGTGCAAAAAAACTAAACAACCCTAACTCATTTATGTAAAGGCCTTCAAATAGCAAAAAGGACTACCATCTTTTTCTTCTGCTTTTTATATGTCAGATAGATGTTTTACATAGCAAATCCAAATATTAGGTCTAATGTTGTGAACATTTTACATAGTAAGTAAATAAAATATTACTCAAAAACCGTTTTTTTAATTTCTTCTTTTTCATAATTACTTCTGTTTATGGCTAGATTTACACCTCAATAATGAGATTTTAAGATATTAAAATAATATCCTCAGTTTAGAGGAGAGCAATCACTGTCCCCTTTTTTATGGTGAGCCTAATTGTATCCTAAAATTGGATACAGAAGCGGTTCACCCAATTAGCGTATGGAGCAATTCGCGCATAGAAGATACTCCTGGGAGGGAGGCAAACATTAAAACATAACATTTTTAAGAGTAGAGGCATGATAATCTTTGAAATAGTTTTATATAAGAGGCAACCGGTTATCTCAGCTTATCACTTAGAATGTGCAAAAAACCTCATGGACTATTATATTTCCATTGTGGTATGGGACTTTCTTCTTCGTTTACCTCTGATCTGGTGTCTCTTCTGTTTTTTGAGTTGGATGTTTTTTTGGTCTGCCTTGTATTAGGGACTTTTGGTTTTATCCCAAGTTGTTTGGAATTGGTAAGTTCCACAAATGGAGCCTCACATCACCTTCCTCAGGGGTATGAATTGTGTGATGCCTCCCTTCTTTTGATATGTTCAGTCTAAAAGGAAGACCCCAAGTATACTTGGATCCATGCTTTGTAATCACGTCTAAAAAGGGTTTTTAGGAGTTTCTTTTTTAATAAAGTAGTTGGTGAGAAGTCTGAGAAGATAGCTGGTTGACCTCAATTTGAAGAACACCATATCTAGCTGCTTTCATGAATAAGACTTTTGCAAAAAAATAATGGATCGATCACATCTTTTGGTTTTAGGACTCTATGATTCCTGTCCAATCTAAGTTCTTCTTCTCTTAGATCTGGTAAAAGTTTGGCACATACATCTTTCATGTTTAGCGGTAGATCTTGTACTGACTCAGATAAATTACGAATGTGAATGTTTTGCCTCCTAGATCTATTTTCTAGATCCTCTTGTGTGGTTTTAAATTATTTTTGTTCTTCTTTAAACACAATCAGATCCTTTTCCATTTCTATGACTTAAGAAGATTGTTATACTTGTCCTCTAATTCTACAACTTTGGTATCCCCCCCCCAAAAGAAAAGATGATGTATCACATTACTTTACTTGTATGCCTTCTGTCCACTTTTACTTGTATGCAGATTATTTGGGAGTGAACCAATATCTGTTCCAGGAGCATCAAGAAACTGAATATAATGACCAATCTTTATCTTGTAGCCGTTGCACAATGACAATCACACTTTGTCTGGTGTCTTTATTCCTAGCACATCCATTTTTATTATGATCATGTCCAGTTTTCTTTTGGATTCACTTTTATATATTCTGCTGTCATTTGCCCAGTGCAGCTTTATCTTTTTTCATTTCATTTTTTTTTTTTTTTACTTTCTTTTACATTCTCTCTGCATTAGTCAGGTTGGTTGTGTGTGTAACTTTTCATGTATTCTCTTTTTACATCTGCATCAGAGTGAATAAAAGAAAAGCTTCAGTCCAGTGCAATGCGATCCGCGACCCTCTAGAACTCTCTGTTCAAAATAAGCATTTCAGCAGCACTGCATTGAACATTTATACTATAATTCTTTAGTTACTTTGTATTACATTTGTGGTTTGGCTTTTTGAAAGAACCAGTTATTTTTTAATTTTAAAGTTCTTTTAGGCAACAGATAAATATATATATATATATATATATATATATATATATATATATATATATACATACATATATATATTGTTGTGGTGAACTACCTACTCATAAGGTCCACAACACAAGCTGAGATCCCACTCCATGCTGATGATAGCCAGTAAGCTTGAAACAGCTGTACATGGATAGGATTCTCGGCTTGTGTAAAATCTAATCTTGGCTTTGCATTAAAGCTGTGTAATACAGCAGGCATAAGCTTAAAGGAAGACATGTTTGAAAATGACTATGGATTGAAGAGCAAGGCATTTGTGGGCACATTTGCATGTCTCAGCTCAGCTTCCCAGAATGCAGTGTAATAACTGTTTTTCTCAGAATTCTGAGCTGGAAGCAGGTTTTTTTTTACTTGCTTTAGACATTCAAATGTGAACACAGCTGTACTATTTATTCACTATATATATGTGTGTATATATATATATATATATATATATATATATATATATATATATAATCTCACAAAAGTGAGTACACCCCTCACATTTTTGTAAATATTTTATATTTTTTCATATGACAACACTGAAGAAATGACTACTACAATGTAAAGTAGTAAGCTTACAGCCTGTATAACAGTGTAAATTAGCTTTCCCCATAAAATAACTTGACACACAGCCATTAATGTCTAAACCGTTGGAACAAAAGTGAGTACACCCCTAAGTGGAAATGTCCAAATTGGGCCCAATTAGCCATTTCCCTCCCCGGTATCATGTGACTTGTTAGTGTTACAAGGTCTTAGGTGTGAATGGGGAGGAGGTGTGTTTAAATTTGGTGTTATCGCTCTTTCACTCTCTCATACTGGAAGTTCAACATGGCACATCATAGCAAAGAACTCTCTGAGGATCTGAAAAAAAAATGTTGCTCTACATATAGATGGCCTAAGCTATAAGAAGATTGCCAAGACCCTGAAGCTGAGCTGCAGCACGGTTTCACAGGACAGGTTCCACTCAGAACAGACCTGGCCATGGTCGACCAAAGAATTTGAGTGCATGTGCTCAGCGTCATATCCAGATTTTGTCTTAGGGAAATAGACGTATGAGTGCTGCTAGTATTGCTGCAAAGGTTGACGTGCTGGGGCGTCAGCCTGACAGTGCTCAGACCATACGCTGCACACTGCATCAAATAGGTCTGCATGGCTGTCGTCCCAGAAGGAAGCTATTCTAAAGATGATGCACAAGAAAGCCTGCAAACAGTTTGCCTGAAGACCAGCGGACTTAGGACATGGATTACTGGAACCATGTCCTGTGGTCCGATGAGACCAAGATAAACTTATTTGGTTCAGATGGTGTCAAGCGTGTGTCGTGGCAACCAGGTGAGGAGTACAAAGAAAAGTGTGCCTTGCCTACAGTCAAGCATGGTGGTGGGAGTGTCATGGTCTGGGCCTGCATGAGTTCTGCCGGCACTGGGGAGCTACAGTTCATTGAGGGAACCATGAATGCCAACATGTACTGTGACATACTTCCTTTGGAGACTGGGCCTTAGGGCAGTATTCCAGCATAACGACCCCAAACACACCTCCAAGACGACCACTGCCTTGCTAGAGAAGGTAAAGGTGATGGACTGGCCAGCATGTCTCCAGACCTAAACCCTATTGAGCATCTGTGGGGCATCCTCAAACGGAAGGTGGGGGAGTTCAAAGTCTCTAACATCCACCAGCTCAGTGATGTCATCATTGAGGAATGGAAGAGAACTCCAGTGGCAACCTGTGAAGCTCTGGTGAACTTCATGCCCATGAGGGTTAAGGCAGTGCTGGAAAATAGTGGTGGCCATACAAAATATTGACACTTTGGGCCAAATTTTGGACATTTCCACTTAGGAGTGTACTCAATTTTGTTGCCAACAGTTTAGACATTAATGTCTGTGTGTTGAGTTATTTTGAGGGGACAGCAAATACCGTAGATATAATAAAGATACAATAAAATACTTTTTTGAGATTGTGTGTGAGAGAGAGAGAATAGATAAATGTTTGTAATTAAATCGATTTTGCACTTATATATGTAGCAGATGGGCTAGTTGTTGCTTTTCATTCCATAGTATTCAACAGCAGAAACAAAAATATCACTCCTTTAAGGGATATGGAAGGTTTCTGGATTTCACATCGACTATAATATAGCTATGTATCTATTTACCTTTATGTGCTTTATATGTATGTGTATTGTGTATTCAGGAGCTACAGAAGGCAGACAACAAGCATTTGTATGAATTCAGGCAGACGATACAGAGGTTTTAAGTACTTCTTCTTAATGAAATAAAGTACATAAAAGTAAATAGATGCATAGATACATTATATTCCCAGTGAAATCCAGAAAACGTACATGTCCCTTTTAAGCTAGTATCCAGAACACTGTCCTTGGCTTAATATTGCTGCTTATAGAACAACTACACTTGATAATTGACCTTTACTTTCTTACCATTTATATGCAACTGTGCTGTTATTGAGTCAAGCAGATTGTTTTCTCATGTTATCCTTCCACATTTGGGTGGAAGCTTTACATGCAGAGTGGAAAACGAACCGCTAAATATGCCAGTGCATTCAATAGGACAGTTTATATGGGCATGCCCTGAAAAATGCAGCTGGCAAAAACTTTTCTGCTAATTATCAAGTTTAATTATTCAAAACACTACATAAAAAAATGGGACCTCAGTGGTCTTTTAACCACACTATTTGGTGACTTCAGCAGACTTAAATCCCAGCAAGACATTTTTCCATTGGAAGAGGGGCTCTCTTCCTTCCTTGCTTTCTTGCTACTTATTTTAAACATTTTATTCTGTTTTCATTTTTTTTTAAATTGGTGCTGTTTACTATTAAGTAGAAAAACAATATGCCTTTTATTGTTATCTGCTTTAAAGTTTAATTTATTTTCACTACACCATTTAATTAACATTAATAACAAGTGTACAAACACTATTGTCCAAATGACAAACCAATTATATATTGCATTAATTATGCAGGACACATGACCTGGAACATGCTCACTTTGGAGAGGCAGGGTTTATGGGATTGCTGCAACACACACACACACACACACACTTGTTCACATCTTCAGAACTTGCCCAGAGTCATGCTGCTGCCTTTTTCTGACATACTGATGAAAGCTGTGCTTCATGTTTTGCTGAGACACTAGTCTTTTCTGAACAGGTTTCTTCAGTCACCTGGGAGCTTATTTATTCCAGGTGCATTTCCATCTCTAACATGGATTCAGCAGTATTTTCTATCTATTATCCCAGATCTAATACTCACAAGTGACATTTGGGCTGTATTCTCCATGCCCCTGCTCATACTTTGAACAGTATTACTATAGTATATCTCCTTTATGAATCCCATAAAGCTCTTTCTAATATCGTTTGTGATTGATGTTGTAAAAGATAAAATTGTGCTATATTAAAGGGCACAGGCAGGACATTGAAACACTATTACTCTTGTCAGCATGAACAAATTGCCCAAGTAAGTAGAAAAAAAAGCACAACAAGCGAAAAGGGGTTTGCTTAACAATGCCAGAAGTATCCAACTGTCAAAGAGATTTTATGTCTTGGCAGTGACTGTGATAAGGTGACTTTAAGCCAAGGTGTTGCAACAGACAGAAGACTCAATACAACATCTTCATTCCTGCAGCTATAGTCTTGGGTCGCAGAAATAAACAAAATATATGGAAAAAGTAAAACCCATAATGGGGCAACCTGTTTCATTTGAAGGATATCTTATTTTTTACTATTATTTTCATTATGATCTTTTATTCGTATCACGGCAACATATACTGTAGCGCTGTACAGGGTAAAAGGACAAGGAAGAATACAATGATAACAAACTGCAGAGAGTGGAGGGCCCTGTTTTGAGCTTAGAATCTTTGTAGAACATGCTTTTATCCAATGCACCCTACAAGATTGGAAACTTGCTACTTACAATCTAAAGGGTATGGGAGAGGCAAAGACGGGAAGAATAGCAGATTAGGAATAGCAGGGGTCAAAAAGGAAATGAAAATTAGAAAGGTTTTTGTGTCGTGGGAGAGGGAAGAGATCATACAGAGAGCGTGAGGTGAATGGGCTGTTGTGTGTAATATATTATCTGCCCCTAGTGGTCAGATAATATAACCTGCAAATGGGGGGATTTGAATGCTATATACTTGCAACAATTGGAGGTGGGTGGATGAGAAGTGGTATCTTAAAGGTATATGCAAGTGAGCTGGATTATGAATGCATCTGATAGAGGAGAATTGGTAGTGTATGGAAAAAAAATGTTTGCATGAAAAAATACCAAAATAAACCTTTAAAAGGTTACCCTAAAATTTGCTTAATTTCTTGCACTTGCAAACTGTTTTCTATCAATGTTCATACCCCCTGCAAATCCCAGCATACATAATAAATTGTATCTTTTTGGTCTGTGAATTGAGCTGCATATTTCCTTTAGATTTCTGTAATACCCAGAACAAGTTCTGTGCCCCTTCATTCACTGATTGTTTTACCTACCTGCCATCTGATACTTCCCCCAGCCCCAATGATTTGCCCTTGTAACCCCCCCAGCCCCAGTGTATTGCCCCTGTGATCTCTCCCAGCCCCAGTGAATTGCCCCATTACCTCTCCCAGCCTCTGAGATCTCTCCCAGCCCAGTGATTTGCATGCGCTCACTCAGAGACACATGCACAGACCATCATCAAATGTTGCAGGTCATTTCAGGACTATAAATCGAGCATAAATGCTCATTCGCCTAAAAGACAAATTAGAATAGGAAGAAGAGGCTGAAATGTTTGGTTTCAGTACAATTATAATTTGTCAGAATTTATCAAGTAGAGGGTGTATGTCTAAAGAACAACCGTGTAACCGCTCAAGCATTTTTACTTGAATGACGATTTATGGTCCTTTAAGGACCCAGTTTAGCAGCCTCATCTATGCTAGCTGCATACAGCATTGCTGATTGGCTGCAAATTGAGCATGCTCACATGGCCAGGGTACACTTTTAGAACATTTTATCAAATTGTGAAGACTTTGAAGTAAGCCGTTTGTTCGTCATCTGTTCCTTTTTTATCTTGTGTTATCTTTATTATTGTGCGTCTAAGAGGACCACTCACACAGAGTGTCACTCTGCTTGGGATATAAGCAGATGTTTTTCAGTATAGTGATAACCTGCTGAAGTGGTCACATTTAGGAAACTGAACTTCTACCACGGTTTTATTTGAGTGATCGAACCGAACATATTGATTAGGACAAGAACCAGCATGATGAGGGTTTAGATTTGTATTTGTCATATCCAATCCTTTGTACACATCAACAGGCCATAATTTAAAGGACCACCATAGTTCAAAATAAAAGGCAATGGTTTGTCAAGTATGTACTAAACTAACAACATCCGGAAATGAGCAAATATTGTATGTGTTATGGAAATAGGCAATGGCTCTCCACTGATGCTAGTAAAAGGGAAAGGAGAAGGTGCCTCCTATCTGGAAGGCTCACTTAGTAATGCCCCAAATCCGACTAAAATCTCTAATATAATAGTTTGAAACAGAAACACCCTAAAGCATAGGAGTGTGTGAAATGGAGATAACCTGTTGCAAGAATCCAATTGCCAATCTTGATAATCAGCCTCATTTCTTACAACACATTTATATATTTTTGTTAACTACTGAGATATATGTAAGTCTGTCCTGGATTTTATTAAATGTGATTCTGTTTGTGATATTCCAAATCCCTAATTGCTGATTTGAGCGTTTCCTTAAGGAAATACGTAGAGAGAGTAACATGGGACACAGGTGAGACATTGGGAAAGTAGGACAATGCAATATTTCATAGAATACACTGCACTGTTTTACACATAGAGCTTTATATCTACAGACAAGGAAGGGTAGTTTCCTGCTATAGATATTACAAATACTTTTTTGATCTTCATTGCTTTTTATCAATAAATATGCACTGTTGAAATCTGATTTTTTTTTTTGTTGAGTTCATGCTCTTTTTTCTTTTCTTTTCAGCATCAAAATGGTACTGATGTGGACAAGTGGAGACACCTTCAAAACTGCTTACTTTATCTTGAACCAGGCTCCTGTTCAGTTCACCATCTGTGGCCTGCTACAGGTGTTTGTAGACATTACTATCCTGCTGCAGGTCTATGTGTACAGTGTGTACCCTCAGAAGCCAGCGCCACACATTGCTCATGCCACCAGTGCCAAAGCCCTTTGATGAAGAGAATGTGGTCTCTCCAGAATGTGCTTCCCGAGGATGTATATCTGCAGTTATTGCAATAA
This sequence comes from Discoglossus pictus, assembly GCA_027410445.1. NCBI lineage: Eukaryota > Metazoa > Chordata > Amphibia > Anura > Alytidae > Discoglossus > Discoglossus pictus. Next base: position 156,614,969 of record CM050166.1, on the reverse strand, counting down.
GATCTCCTCCAGTGTATATAATGATAAAAGGACAATCAAGTCCTACATTCATACAAAAGAGCATGTTTTAAACAGTAGGATATTTTATTTTGGAAAAGGTAACCTGTATTCTAGAAACCTACATTTTATCTCATTGTGACATGCTGTTTAAGAAGGGGCTTGTTTTTGCCCAGCCAATCACATCAAGCAAATGTGTAGTTTTTGTCTCACTACTATTCAGACATGATTTGCTCCAACTCCTTTGCCCCAGGGATAACAGTTGCCATGAATTGTTCTAAAAGTCCATACTGGTGGATAGAAGGTGTTTTTCTTAAGCTGTGTAGTTTATTCAGTTTGAAATCACCTATATCCAAAATGACTAATATTAAATTTTGTGAGAAACAATCCAGCCGTTTGTGAGCAACAATCAAGCTGTGATGTAGGTTGTGTTTCACTTTACATGGAGTTTAAACTCTGCTCAATGCACATGTATGACAACAGACCAATGCGACCAGCTGCCTGAGACGCAAGTGACTGCATACTTGCATGTGGAGTATAATATACTTATTTCAAATTTGCAATTAACACATGAAACTATCAGATTGTAAAATGTCTTTAGGTATCTTCCTGCTTGAGCACAGGTGAGTAAATCCATAACTAATAATTGTTTGATTAACCTGCTTGTACTCAAGTATGACTATACTAGAAGCCTGGCCTATTTGCTCTTGAGAGCTAGAGACCTGTATGCTAGATGATGTGGAATAAATTGCTAATACACAGCCCTCAATACATTATGCAGCATGTGATTAGCTGCACCTGTATGTAGTCATCCCTTTATGAAACTGTCAGATGGTGAACTTAAACACTTTGAAATGTTGGGAATTCTAAGTAATACAAATCAAGTCTACTAGACTCCAGATCACTATTTTTCTTTCCGTTCTAATGTTTAAAAGATGCTCTTATTTACAGATGTGTGATATACAATGTGGCTCTTCTTTGTCCCTTCGCATACTGCGCTGTTGCCCTTCCATCACATTCTATTGAGCCCATATATACAAATCAATGTGTATGTACGCAAACAAGTATTAGTATATGTGTGTTCAGACATTAAAGCCTACACTCCTTACAACAAATACACACATGTATATGAATATCCCTGAACTTGCTTTGCATCCTCTATGATGGATTTGTCATTGCATCTCACTGCACCCCCTATTAATGAATCCCAGCTTCTGATGTGTGTACCACAGTGCTATGCAATGCATCATGTAATATCCCCGTCAGGGAAGGTGTTACGCGTTCTCTTGTCTAGACCCCATCCCTTTACTCTCATGTCTCTTATTTGAAAACTGATATGAAATCTAGACTTCATTTCCACATCCATCACATTGTAATCTGTACTTTTGAATCTGTACCACTATTTCAAATGATTTTCTCAGAATAGAAGATATCAGATGAAATTAGTAAACCAGCCTGTCAGAAAAAATGAAACTGTGGCTCTTTTTTCCCTCTGAACTAAAATGAAAATATACTTCAATCATTTTCTTTGTTATGGATTGAGTTGTGAAGTCATCATGGCACATTTGTGTGCCTCACAGGGCTGAATTGTGAAGCATATTTCTTGTTCCCAGTGAGCCCTGACAATAACTGTAAATTACATATATGTATTATTTATATTCTTGGTTTTTGCTGTTAAATGCAGGAGCTGTTGTTACTACCAGTGTGCAGACAGCTTTGATAGCTGGATGTGTTTTATCATGTATGCACCCTAAGGCTGATTTATTTTATATAGTATAAGAAAAGAAAATAAGTATGTGAAAACTATATGCAATAGTCTCTATAGGTTGTATTCACTACAGAATACCACATTATATTAATTGTTACTGAATATAACTTTAAAAGTCCATACAAATTTTATTTGAATGGCATTTTAGGACCCATTAAAACAATGTTTATATGTAATATTTACTATTGCAATTGGAAACTTTACTAGTTGCAAAAGAGGCACTATAGAACCACAGTAACAGGCGTTAGCTGTTTTAATTGGGTATCGATTATTAATAAAATCCATATTCCTTGATTTAAAAAAATCAATATGTCAATATTAAATTTACTTTCAAAAATCTAAATTGACAGGCACAAGATTGTATCAATACAATGCTATTCACTGGCTGGGACTTGCTATATTAGAGTGTTTTCCTTTGGGAATCCGGCCTATGAATGATTATCTAGGCTCATGTTGGCCTCTATCTAAGCAGATTGTTCTTAAAGCCCTTTAGAAGCTGATTTCCAGACACGACGCTTCCTCCCATTTTTGATAATCTTATGAGGGTGAAGATCATTAGGACCGTGGAACGTTAATATTCTAGTCTTTGAAAGTACGTTTAATATTGAAAATTGCTTTTACAAATCATGATATTTTCTTTTTATGCATAATCAATGCAATCAAATCAACTAGCTTTTCTTAGTGCATTATATAGTTGGGCACAAAAGCAACATATTTTCTCTCATACATGTAAAAGATCAGTTTTTTTTATACATTATTCCTTGCATTAATATGAGCTTCAAAAGGATACAAATTGCTTTTAACCAATGTGCAAACTTATTTTGCAACAGGATCTCTTTCTGGAAAAATAGTTTTGCTGTGTCACCAGTAGCCAGTACGGCTAGACAGCTTAGTCAGGTAATGTTTACACAATTCTTAGAGGTCCAGATATCTTTGTGAAATGTATGTCATGGTCCAGAATCCATATTTATTATATACATTCAAAACAAAGTATTTTACAACAATGGATTTAAAAAGGATACATTAATGCAGGTTAATACCAAGAGAATGGACACAGTTTATTTGAGAAGCATCATGATGGAAAAAGAGGACATTTTAAACCTTTTTTTGTTGTTGCTATTTTTAAAACCTTTTAAATAGACAATAGTAAAATGTTGAACTCTGTGTCCTTTTAGAAGGTGTTCCTCTAATGGCAGATGTTATGTTTGCTACATGTTAAACTCTGTAAATAATAATAGTTTGCCACAATAGAAATTAGATGGTCTGATTCAATTAAGTCATTATACTTTATACAATTAACAATATTATTGGTCCTTGAGGTCATGACTTAAAAAAGATACCAGAAGCCCATATTTGTATATGTATACTCATTTGAAGAACTAGATAAACAAGTGAAATACTTCTTCTTCAATTGAAAGCTTGCAGAGAGATTTTTAATAGAGGGGTTGTTTTTATAATTTAGAACTACTCACTGTGAATGTTTGATGAATGGAGATTCAACATTTTTTTTCTATGTCTCTTTAAAAGTTGTTAATGACACTTGAGTTGCGTGCACATGGTCTGTTTGCTTTTATTTAAATGAAAATAAGTTATGTAGTAAATGAAGGATGTATTGGCTCTGAAGAGACACCGTCATCTTGGCAAGTATAACAATTAAAGAAGCCAATGTTTACAAGAGTTGGTGATCATGAAGTACCGTATTCATTTTTTATTAGGTTAGGGGTTATGTTGAGCTTAGCTTATATAAAAATGAAGGACAGCTTATCCAAACGTAGATTGTTATATATCGGTCTTCTTATTTGGTCTCATTTTATCTCCCAGATTGGCAGTGCTTAGCAAGGAGTGCTAATTAATGGCAAATTGATGAAAAATGTCTGTGTCCAATGGAGGATTTGCCACTGGAGCCCCAGAGAAGCACTTCATAGCCTTTATGAAGCTTAATGAATAGACCACAATTGGAAAATAGTATCCCTTGGCATAACAAATATTTTAGGAACCCCAAATATATGGACAATGTTTTTGTATCCAATAAAGTGATGAGTTGCTCATTACTGAAGAGAAACAACTGCAGTTCCAGTGTTAGGAGCATATTCACTAAAGTTTGATTGATGCCCCTTCATGAAAAAATGGTCCTTAGTTTAACATGGGGTTTGGAGTGAGAATTACTTAATTTACTAAATATTGTGAGTGTGGTGCTTGAGTGATACATTATATTATACCAACATAGTTTATAGTTTAGTGATACTCTATGGTACTCAATATTTATATTTTGGCATTCGAGGTTTAATGAAGATGGGGTGATCATTTTTGCTTGTCGTATGCAAAAATACTTGATAGGTGCAAGTATTGAAGAGAATATATATGTCCAGTCTTCTTTATAATTAATTTGTCCAATTTATTTGTACTATAGTAAAATAGTTCACTCCATTCTGTAAATATTAGACTCGATAGATAGATGCTGCAAGAGTGTGAGAATGTATTTTTTTCTTTGCCCTCACTGTTAGAGATTGTCATTGTGAGGTATTTAATAAGTAAATTGGGAAACTGTCAAGGAGTTAATTCTTGCAAAATCAGGCTGCAGTTTTGAGAGAAGAAGCAACCTACGCTACTTCTATCAAAATGGAAGCTTGATACCAGAACCTATGCATTGATTCCATGTTTCTCTATGGGGAGAATTGATCAGTTCAGAGTGAATTTGGCCATAGCAAAGATCCATAGGATGGAGAAGTTACAGATGCAAGTTTCATGCAAGGTCTTTTTAGGAAGAATGTGTGTATAACATCAATTCATGATTTAAAGAACCACTGCTACAGTCCCATTGTGTAGATAGAATTTCCTATGCAATAAAAGCCTCCTACAACCTTCAAAAGTTGATTAGCAGAAATGCATAGTTTTATGTGTAGTTCTTTAAAATTGTAGATTTTAAAAGCATGCCCACAATGATGGTATAGTGCGCAAAAGTGATGGGTTTATTGAAGTATTTGAGAAGTAAAATGGTTATTTCACACATTCTTACCACTCTTGCATTTCTACCCAAGTAAATGCCTTTAAAGTATATATTAAAACTAGGACCGCATAGAAACTGTGCTGTGCTCTGGATAACCATTGGCTTGAGTGTGAAATCTTTGAAGCAGTATTGACAGAGCCCATTAGTAAATTGAGTTATTATTTAGCTTGCACAGAAATATGGATATTTGTATTTACTTGCTTATATAACACAACCACTGAAATAGTTCATAATTAAAATGCCCTCCAATTATTTCATTGAAAAAGCCTGCAAGAGAATCACTTTATTTTTTACAACCAAGGTGAAAGGGCCTATGTTTATGAGGACATATTTATTTGGCTTTTTATCATGATTTAGTACCATGTTGCTTAAAGGTATATAGAAGTTTCCCTGTTTTTAATATTGAAATAAACCACCTAACTGTTTGTTTTTCCCCCCCATATGTAAACATCATTTTATTAACAAGTGTTTAAAACTTCTGGTATTGCTCATTCAAATGTTCCAAGCAGCTCCTGCAAAGGTCTACCCTACAGCTCATGCATACAGTTTTTCTGTTCGCCCACAATCCCTACAGCCCAGCCAAACCGGCAAATTCTAGCTTGGAACTCCATTGGTTTTAGTACAGCTTGAGTATTACGAGCACTAAATAATTAAAGTCATTTTCGGACTCTTTTTGAAAACTATATTTAACATAAGAGTACTAGTTGTTTGTTTGTTATTTGTTTTAATGCATTCTAAACAGATATGACTGCTCTGTCAGTATTGAGCCAATATCACAAACCTCAAGCTGTTTATCTGTGCAGAAAATTGATTTAATCATAAAGTTTATTTGTGAATAACATCTCATGTTTACAAACAAACAAAATATACTGTGTGCATGCATATATGTATGTGTGTGTGATATATATATATATATACTCCCAGTTAATTGTCACCCATGGGGATTGGTAGATGCATGATACACATAGTTTCTGGTTGCTTGAGAGTTATTATTAAAATAGGCCTAGATGAACTGCACATATGAGGGCTGTTGTAGCAGCCGCAGCAGCTTTCACTCCTCACTTACACACAGGCACGTTTCAGGATTGATTGGGGATAAGAATATTGCATGGAGATACTTTCTGTTTACATCCTTAATAGTTAATTGTCTGGTATGGTTATAGATTCCAAACTTGTAATAAACATTGAACAGGATGGACATTACAATCCATGCAATTCAATTTGTCTGTTTTTCAAGGTTTAATATCCAATGTACTTTTTCACTTGATGAAAATTTAGATTGAATGGGTCAAACAGTGTTTAAACCTTATAAAAGGTATTCTTAATGTAAGTGAAACCCAGAACTTTCATTGTGCAAGTAAGTCAAACAGGTAGCAACAGTCTATTAAGTTGGATTTAAGCAATCACTGTAGATTAGGAAAAAATGTACATGTTTGACGATGTAACAAACTACAAGGATTATCAGTTCTTTAAACCATTGGCATTCAAGCATCTATATTTTAGCACCCTTCTAGTGGAAGCTGGCATTGCTGTAATACTTGCTTTTCACTGATTAATGAGGTGGACACAGAGCATTACAAGGAAAACTTGCAAGCTTTATTGCAAGCTGCATTCTAATGAAACTTATGTAAATCAACCAATGATTCAACAAATCACCCTTTCTCCTCCCACTCCAGAATAGTCAATATAAGCAATACACATACCTTGGGCTCCAAGGCAGCAGAAAATTTAGAATATAGAACCATGGATTTTTCCAGACACAAACAGTTTCTACTAAAATAAAGATTTTACCTAAAAATGGTATTATGTTTGTGGCTTACATAACTGCAAGTTGTCAGTTTGCTACATACCTTTTAAATGTATAAAGTGATTCCCAAACGACAGCGGTCTATTTACTTAGCAAGGAAGACTTTGCTGCTCTGTGCACATGTAGGAAATAGCCTGGCCCCAGGACTTAATAGAGAAAACATGAAGACTGGTCAGAGTATGTAGGAAGAAGGAATTGGAAAGGATGACTGCTGGAAATTAGATGTAGATAGTAAAAGGAAGCAATGCAAAATGCTCCAAAATGAGAAAGTGTGGAAAGTAAGTGAAAGCTCTCAGCAGAGCCAAAGAGGGCAACGTAAGTTATAAAAGGAAGAATGAAGAGCTCCTGGTGGCATACAAAATACCTGGTAATATATACATATGGGTTAAAGTCTAATTTCTAAGTTCTATAAACCACTTTCTATTTCTCCCCGTACAAGTCAATAGGGATTCCTATCACTTTGAGATATTGCATATAATATAGAAAACAGCAGAACACAAGTAGAAAAATCTTTCATCCCATCTAGTACGTTATAGTAATATTATAGATGTACCTGGTGTTTTTTTTATGCAGAGCACAAATTAACATGATTTTTTTTTTTTTTTAAATCTCAAAAATTTAAATCATTCTGGATGCTTTCTGTTTTTTTATGAATGTAGACTTTATGAACTTTTTATGAATTACTTTGTGTGTGTGTTTGTACACACACATTTTGCACCCGGTATATGCAATGCACAATTATACTACATTTTGTGCTTCTAAAATGTTTGTGTGTGTTGCCTGAAATAATCTGTAGACATATATAGCCAAATGTCTTATTTCAATCTGATGACCAAAGTGACCTTATAAATATGTGTCAAATTATGTTTTAGTCATTTTGTGTAAATGTTGTCATCGCCTGAGAAACTGATATCACAATGTTTTCCTTTCTTTGGAATAAAACATTATGTGTCATAAACCTTAGTAGTGTATGATAATTGTTACATTTGTAGCAGAGCTTTTTTGGTTTTGATTATAAAGTTGAGTTGTAGAACATGTTTGGCGTAACTAATTTGGGTACTGGCTTCCGTGCCAGTAGTGATGTCATTTGATGTGGACACCTCACGATCATGGGCCACAGTAAGATGACTTCTGACTGGAATAATCAAATTTGCTGATATAATAGCTCTTTAATAAACTGCTATAAATGTAATGGTGATGCTTACAGATCTATTTTATTAGCCATAGTGTTCACATGATGGACATGATACTATCTTTGTAATTCAACAACATGTTAAACTGTTTTGTGTTTTTATATTGTAAAAGGCATGCTGGGACTGAATCAGGATTCTGTACAATATATTGTAATTGTTTCATGTGAATGTGTTATTTATTCTGCTTTGTCATTTTTCCTTTGTTTTTTTTGGCCAGCACGAGCCTTTAATAGACAAAAACTGACAAACTATGTGTTCATATAGTGGCATTAATAAATCAAACCTTCACTTTTATTCAACTCAGATATTTTTGTGCACTATAAAGTTAGACAGCCACTACAAAAGTTCAAAAAAGATCATTTTTGCCACCATAGAAATATGCACCCTTGTCACAAACTTACATAGTTAACCTTGCATTAGCATATTAGTTCTATACAGACAATGGTGCATATTTAAACCGTTATGTGATTTAGAATAAAAATTGAGTGTGTGGGATATTAGTGCCCTTTAAAATCATCTTAAAAAACAAAAACTTGGTTTTGTGAGTGACTGTTCCCTTTAATTATCGGACCATTTCCTAATAAGTCGTTCCTCCGTTCCGGAGGGCAAAGTGTAAACCGTAAACTACTTAACGGAGGTACCACTCACTGTATACCATAAGAACATCAAGGTATAATGCATCTTCAGTTCAGTCACGATTGTGCTTTCAGTTTCGCAAGCACGATGTAACCCAAGGTAGTGACTTAAACCAAGGCCGAAATATACTGAGGAGACATGGCATAATCCGAAAACGACTTAAACCGAGGTAACACTGTATTCTCTATTGTCTCCTGAGAGATTACATATGTTCCTGGATAGGTGGTATGTTTTATGGACTGATGAATGCAGTTTTGAAAATCTAACATCCTTACAAAGGCAGAGCCAACTGAGTGCCAATTCTATAGCTTTGTGCACGTTTAACTGTATTCAGCTGCCCCTGATAGACTTTGCCCAAATAGAAAGAGCAGTTATAAAGTAAAGAAACCATCTGAAGAGCATTAAAGTAAAAGAAGAGTTATTACACATAGTATATACTTATAAAGCAATCTGCCTGTGTCCCTTTAAAGAACATACAGGGATTCATTCCATTTGTAATGAAGCCTAATTTTATCAGATTGAAGGAACAAATGGACATCCATGGACATTGTTTTGGTTTTGTAGGTAGCCGAAGCTGAAACGTGCCAAATAATTCCTTTTACTGACTTTTTGTACTTCCAGTGCATTTAAAACGGTAACATCTTGTTTGGAAATGATCCATTGGTTTTCAAAACACACTTGGATTTAAGCTGCCAAGATATCTCCAAAATAGAATCTGATGTTATTAAAGTCATTTGTTGAATGTTTTTTTTTCTACTTGTTAAGTCTAGCTCCATTTTACCGATAAGTATATTTTGTTTTTCATATAAATAATACATTTGTTTTCTGTTCTGTTTACAATTAAGAAGAATACAGGCTTAATAAAAATTTAAAAGGACTGGAAATGTTTATTTTCTGTGTTTTGCTTAAAAAGGATTTGCTGTAGTCTATAAAGAAGCAGATTCTTATGGAATTTAAATATTTGCACAGTTAAGAATAGATAGATAATAGATAATCTTAACATAAGCACATATTTTGGGATTATACCATGATGTTTAATGATCTTACATGTAAGTTAGTTAACCAATGTTACTGAAAGGGCCTTCATGTCAGATTGCCATTGCAAAAGACAAAGTCTTCCTAGCAAATAGGAAAAGGATCACAGCTATGACCAGCAACAAATTTCAAAGAAAACCAGGAATAATATGCACTGACAATGGAGGGGAATATATGGGCAAGGAAGTGGAATCATTCCTAAAGAAACAAGGTATTATACACCAAACAACTGTACCATGCACTCCCAAACAAAATGGCGTAGCAGAAAGGAAAAAACGCACTCTCAAAGAAATGGCCAGATTCATGTTTTTAGATGCCAACTTACCTAAAAAGTACCTACAGAATGGGCTACAACAAAAAACATTGAAAGTACTCCATAACAAATGTGGAATGGATCAAAGCCCAGTATAGGACATATCAAATTGTTCGGCTGTAAAGCATATGCCATGTCCCAAGTGAGAAACGTTCCAAGTTGGAGAACAAAGCCGTAGATGGGATTCTGGTGGGCTACAGAGAACAAAGTAGAGGATATAGAATCCTTTACCCAAAGACCAAGAAGGTCACAATAAGTCACAGTGTTTATTTTGATGAAAGCGAAGCATCAGAAAAAAAACAATACTCAAAAGATGTAAGGAGAATTTGCCCACTGAGTCAGCAACAGATGCTGGCCAGGGTGGGGATGCACTGGAATCGGAATGGGAAGTGGAGCTTACAATGGATAAACCAGTAGAACCTACCAATGTTCTCAATAGGACTAAATGTAAGATAAAGTACAGCAGACAATAAAATAGAATATTTCATATACAAGCTGCAAAATGTAAAGGCTGTGTTTAATTAATATTTTTGTTTAGCTAAAACATTATGTCCATTACCATTAAACAAAAAAAACATAAAAAATTACCACTGTACCATATAATACATTTTGTTATTCTGATTTTATGTCTATTTGGGATTAGTTTAGTGGGGGTATTGGTCTATTGCTGGCACTTTACGTTAGGGATATGTCTATAGGACTATATCATTTGTCAAATGATGGACTGTAGCCTTAAACTAGGTGGGAATAATGTTTAACTTATAAAAAGCGAACTTCAATATTTTAAACTATTAAAGTTCCCATTCTATTGCATTTTTGATATATTAATTTGTTAAAAAACTATAAGAGCAAAGCATGTCAACTCTCTAATTAATAATGTAGAGAACAATTAAAGTACTTAGTGATTCTCAATTGTCAGGAAATTCTACTGCACACGTTTTGGTGCTGCCATATAAGCTACAAAAGTGTGTGAGTAAGAAAATGAATGTGTTCTGTTCAGGGAATATACTTGATAAGTGATCGCTTTCTGTTCCTGTTGCGGTGAGTATAGTACATTTAATATGTTTTTTTTTTTTTTTTTTTAAGACTTCTAGAAATGTTATCAACTTTTGATCTCTAACAGTGTCATATTATCTAACATAAAATCTAACATTTTAAAATGCAACCCCAAACAGTGCACAACATTGTTGGGAAAAACAACAGCATTCAACAAATTTCAAAGGAAACCAGGAATAATACGCACTGACAATGGAGGGGAATATATGGGCAAGGAAGTGGAATCATTCCTAAAGAAACAAGGTATTATATACCAAACAAATGTACCATGCACTCCTGAACAAAATGGTGTAGCAGAAAGGAAAAAACACACTCTCATAGAAAGGGCCAGATTTATGTTTTTAGATTCCAACTTACCTAACAAGTACCTACAGAACAGGCTACAACAAAAACCATTGAAAGTATTCCATAACAAATGTGGAATGGATCAAAGCCCAGTATAGGACATATCAAATTGTTCGGCTGTAAAGCATATGCCATGTCCCAAGCAAGAAACGTTCCAAGTTGGAGAACAAAGCCGTCGATGGGATTCTGGTGGGCTACAGAGAACAAAGTAAAGGATATAGAATCCTTTACCCAAAGACCAAGAAGGTCACAATAAGTCACTGTTTATTTTGATGAAAGCAAAGCATCAGAAAAAAAACGATACTTGAAAGCTGTAAAGAGAATTTGCCCACTGAGTCAGCAACAGACGCTGGCCAGGGTGGTGATGCACTGGAATCGGAACGGGAAGTGGAGCTTACAATGTATAAACCAGTAGAACCTACCAAAGAACCAGAAATCAGACCATCCTCTTGGGTGACAAAAGCAATACCACCGTGCAAGTTGTCATACACCGCTGGGACATATGGAATCCAGGAACCAGCATCCTAGGAAGACCTGGAGAAATTGCCAAAAAGGGACACACGAGAGTATTGACATTCAGTATTGTCCATCAGGGGAGAAGACTGCAGACACACTCACCAGGCCTTTGCCAAAGGAACATTGTTGTTTACTGTGAAAAAAGTTGAATGTCACGTAATCATGCAAATGCCGTTGAGAAAGTGTGTTAGTAAATACAGCAGCATGTGCTGTATGTTTAATTGTGTCCAGCTGATCAGAAGTGAGCAATGAGCGCCGAGGCACGCAGCACTTTGCTTCAATAAGCAACGAAGGCACTCATTGCAGGGCTCGCACTCAAGACTTTAAAACAGCCAAGACCTTCGGCGCTCATGTCGATGGCAGCGATTACCGGTGAATAGCATAGCACTTTGCCGCTGATCCCGAGACACGAAGCACTTTTTACGATTTTAACGGACATATTTTTTTTTAACCACGTAACTCCAAAGACCCCAAAAAACACCAAATAATTAAAAAAAGGAACTTACAATCTCTCACAGCCTGTGAGTGAGGTTGCAAGCTAACTTTAGGTTTATTTGAGGTTTTTTGGAGTTTGAAAAACGGCTAAGCGAGGAAAAAATTAGGGCCAAAAATGTTCTCTAACAGGTTCAAAACGAGGCCGAAGCCGGAAACACCCGAACGCGAGACACACAGGATTTTGAAAATACACAATGCGGGATCCAGTAATACTTAGCAGAACAATGCGAGGCACGCCGGACTTTGAAAATAAAAGCGGCACTCAGTGCGAGCAACGCAAAACTTAGAAAGAGAAAGACACGGGAGGGAGATGGGGGAGAGGGTGCAAAGGGACACAAATTGCAATTTTGTAGTCCACTTTGTATTCTAAAGTTGGAGCAAACTCAAAGGTCAGAGAAGGAATAGATAAGTAAAATAGTTGGAGGAAACCCGTTGAAGGAATTCCAGAATGTACGTCATACACATCAGACAAAACAATTTAAACAGTTAAGCTGATATTCCAGTATGTATACAGTATCTGCGTGCAATTTCTACAATTTCTTTATCTGAGGTTTTGATTTTTTACCTACTTAACTGACTTACTGGCATGACACTTCTTTACTACTGTTTCTATGAAGTGATGCCCACACTTAAAATAATTGGATGTGTCAAATTTTAAGTACAGTTTAACATGGTGAGGGGAGTGGGTTAGGAATAAAAGCTAATAATCACAGAAAATAATCCTAATAAGGATTTGTTAGGTCAGAGCTCTTCCTACAGTATTTGCTTTAACGTTGGACTATAATTGGAGACGAATACTACTCCAGTTTCAGTTACCCTGAGAGAAATTAATTCTCTAGCTCACTATCACAGTGACACCATGGCTCACACATCAAAAAAGATAAGCGCAAATTCCCATAAAAAGATCTTTACAAATATAGCATTGTCTCTGTGTGGGTGTCTCTATTTCTATTTGTGAATGACTTTCTATAAATGTGTGTTCCATCCCTTTTTTTTCTGTATATGTGTCAGTTTCTAGTGAAGCGTTCTTCCTCCATATTTGAATTTCTGTATTCCTTTAAGTATCATTATACCAATCCGATGACTTTACCTGATCGTCCAAGAAGAAACCTCTTAAGGTTTGTTAGTTTAGTTCTGGTCGTCAAAGCTGTTGGTTCACATCTTCATAATCAGTGTGTGTTTTTCACTCTATCTTTTTATATATTTTCATTGGTATGTCTCTGTGTACAAGTTAGTCTCATTTGAATTGGTTTTGCTGCTGCAATCATAAGTTGTACTTTTAACACCAGTGGCTGATCCTCACATAGGGCTCAAACCTGCCATTCGTTAACAGAAGACCTAATCAGTAACTGAATCATTTAAGGAACAAAAACATACATTTCTTTGCCAAGTATGTGCCAAAACTAATAATATTAGCAGCTGTTCAAGCCACAGACATTAGACATTTTGGGAAAATATATATTTTTTTAAGTTTCAGAGTATAATCATCTATTTTATGTTTGTTACATCACATCCTGATTGCTTGATCACAAAGGGTGTATTTATAGCTATCAGCAGAGGGAGGGGTGGGGAGAAGTGATCAAGTCCAGAGTCCTTGTCAGATAATAGTATAAGACTGAAATTGACACCACAACTTCTTCTCATAGGCTCAAAAGCTGGGAGTTGCATCAATAGATGAATTCACAGCTCTGCGAAAATGTAAATGCTCCTCTCACACATAAAACCTTCATCATGTTTCATGGAGTCCCCAGGGGTCCTGCAGAGGCATCAAAATTATTGTTTTGCCTCAAATTAAGTCCTCTGATTTGCCAGTAAGTTTTGACACTATTATAAACTAATTGTATTAAAAGACCATTGGACGGTCTTATTTATAGTATGTTGTAATGCAAAACTTAACAATTTGCCATTTTACAAAGTTTTAAATAATTACAATACTTTATTTTTTTAATAGTGTGTTCAATTATGCTTTAAAAACTGCAGATATTTTACTTTTTTGCTAAACATAATTAGAAACATGAGAGAAACCAAGAAATAATAAAGTTATGAACATCAAATGAAAATTTCCAATTCAATCTTAAAAAAATATATATATATATATATGTTGCCAAAAATTACCAATCCATACTTTCCCAAATAATCAGTACCTTTATAACTTTTGATTTGATGTATCAAGTAGTTCAGGGAAATTTGGGAGCACTAGTCCATATGTTTCTTCTGCACACCAGTTATTTTTCTATCGTTAAAGGTATATCTAAGTTTCCCTGTTTTTACCTTTTTCTAATCTAACACTTGCTGCTTATATGAGAAACACACATTACATTGACCCATTCTATACACATATGGATTTATTTTATATATTTTATTCTACACACCCAGAGCTGCTTACATAGGCACCTGATACCTACCAATAGAATAAATAGGTTTAATAATGTTTATTTTGGTATTATTTCATGCAAAAAATGTATGCATACACTACTGATTCTCCACTATCAGATGCATTCACAATCCAGGAAATTTAGATATGCCTTTAATTTTTTTATGTTTTATTTCTTACCAACTCATCTGTCATTTTGCATTTCGTTTCATGTCCTTCATCAAACTAAATATTTCCCCCAAATATTAATATTTATTATGCCAATACTCAGTTTACATATATTTTTACTTTTCTGATATGTCTATTTAAATTTGTATATATTTATTATATTAATATTTTCAATTTACATTTATTTACTCTTCTCCTACATCTATTTCATTTTTTATTCATTTATGTATCATTTAAGATGAATATAAGATTAACATGATTTGTTTACCTAACTGCTCATTATATATAAATAATATATATTCACTGCATTTTAATAACATTTATCACATTATTGCACACCTTTCAAATTTTAATACATTTATAATACGTACCTCAAGTCTTCATTTCATCTGTCATTTTAATGATGTGCAAATATGGTGAAATATATTGAGAAATGAAAGATTCAGTGTCTTAGAGTGAATGGAAATACTAAATCAGCTCTGCAGCAGGTTGAATGGATACATTTCCCATCTTACATTTAAAAGAAAAGTTATTAACCATTATAAGCAATTCTTTGAGGGATTAATGCTACAAATGTTAAAAATAACTGTGTGTCAGAGCTCTGTACCAATTAAGGTATGGAGTTCTATGGAGAAATAATTTACTAAGCCTGGCAGTAGTGATATTACCACATACATTTTTCAGGAGGACATTGTTGCAAAATACAAACGTTTACACACTTTCACAGTACCTATTCTTATATAAAATAAAATAAGTCTAAAATATGTTAATAAACTCTGAGCAGAACTGTAGAAATATAGTATTTGCACTGCACTCTGGGAAAACCAGGCAGGGACATGTAAATGAGCCCACAAAGCAGTTTTACTCTTTAATCCAGAGGCATTTAAACATGGCCCCATTTTTAGCGTATGTTTAAAAAGAAGGGTAATGCAGACACTGAATGGTTTGGATTCTGAACAGGAAATACGTGTATTCCCTTATTTTTAGACATGCAAACCCACATGTACTATTTTCCTTGCTGTATTATAATACTATTTAGAAAAATAGTATCTGTAACTATCTGAAATGTTTTAATAAGCAAAATCTATTTAACAAGTAAAACATAAAAAAACATATAATTGAACTATTTATTCAGTGTTGCTTTATGGGGAGCTGTCATTTCTGAACCTAATTCGTCACCTAAGGGACCTTATGCAGATAAGATCTTAATTCAGTTCCAGTGATAGGCAGCTGCAATGTTGTGAAACCAACAGTAGGATTAAATTAGAGTTCTACTCACAGTAACACATTGCACCTCCAATTTGTATCTGGACTGTACAAATGGATATATGAACTGTATCTGGACTGCTATTTCACTGTGAGCAGGATTATCTTAATTATGGTACCCCCTGGATGTGTGGGTAAGAATTGCCCTGTTGGCATATGTGGGTTCATAATCACTATGGTTGAATGCATGGCATGTGTAATTTAATATTGCATGTTGTGGTTTAAATTTGTCTGTGGTAAAAGTATAACATAAAAGACTTCTAAAGTCATACGTGGAGGAGCCAGGACATTTCATTCAGGGAAGCGGGAGGAAGATCTAATGAGCCATTATGGTCCTCTGGACAGCTAGCTTCCTGACAGGGAAAACTTAAAGTGTGGAAACTCTACCCAGGATAAAAGGTCCCATTAGTTATACTGCTAGTTAGGCTCCAACACTACAGGGGGCGGTTAGAAAGGCTGACAGCATTGATTGACAGGTGGGTCACATAGCTAGAAGGAGAAGGGTTGAGCACTGGTTAAGAGGACTGTTGCCGGAGGGTGTGGCTTGGTGATGAAGGGTGACCCATGTGTATAAGATTGTTGAATGTTTTGACTAATAAAACTGAGACCGTTGAATATACATCAATTGAGGTGTGTGTTTTCATTCTGAGGGAATAGACTAATTCTAACAATTACAAAAAAGAGGAGAAAAAAGTACACCTTTAATTCCCAAGACAGCCACCTCCCCCAAAGGAACATCCATATAAATATCTACAGACAAAAGTCATAACTCAAACCCATATAGTATAAAATATAACTTTTATTAAATATATAAACATAAAATATTAAAATATGCTGCACGTCTCCCAGATAGCACAAAGTAGTGTCATATATCAACCTCACTTGTATACAAGATAATATATAAGACTAAGGGTGCTTAATACAAGGTCCAAATACCTATAATAAATATATTCAATATGCAGAGTTATAAATGAAGCACACAGAATAATCATTAGGGTATCTCAACCAATTTCATTGAAGAGTATGAAGTATGCAACCAATAGGTGATGAAATAATGTACCACTGTGGCCCTATTTACATACAAATAGTGGATTAGGCAGATAAGGGCCCACTATTTACCCACTAATCTGCCTATGAAAAGCTAATCTATGCTCCCTATCTGGGACTATTCACACCACTGGTGTACTTACCTACTCTCCAATGAATAATAGGTGAATACCATAGCCAGAGGTACAAACAATACAGTGCAGATTGGTTACTCTCTAAGGAGTGACGTCACCATCGGGAGACACGCAGCTCGGATCAGACGCGCGCGTTTCGCGCCAGCTTCCACAGGGATCATAAGAACTGAAGAGGGCGCTTTGGTTTAAATAGCGTGGGTAGGACGGTTCAATAAGATCTCTCATCTGTATGTTTGCAATCAACTGTCTTGTGACCAGGGCTATGGAAACAAAAGGAAGTTAGAACTAAAGGTGGAAATGCTTAAATAAGCGCTTAAGGTAGATATATAAAGCTGAAATAGACAAAAATAGACAAAATAAAGTGTCCTCAAACACAGGGAGGTTGAGGATGAGGAGGGAGGTTGAGGATGAGGAGGTTGAGGATGAGGAGGGAGGATGAGGAGGGAGGATGAGGAGGGAGGTTGAGGATGAGGAGGGAGGTTAAGGATGAGGAAGGAGGTTGAGGATGAGGAGGGAGGTTGAGGATGAGGAGGGAGGTTGAGGATGAGGAGGGAGGATGAGGAGGGAGGTTGAGGATGAGGAGGGAGGTTGAGGTTGAGGAGGGAGGTTGAGGTTGAGGAGGGAGGTTGAGGAGGGTGATAAGGGAGGGGGGAAGAGACACAGGGAAGGGAGAGAGAGGGGGGCACAAGAGGGACACAGGGGCAGCACATTTCCCACCCTCGGCTTATACTCGAGTCACTCATTTTACCCAGTATTTTGTGGTAAAATGGGTGCCTCGGCTTATACTCGGGTCGGCTTATACTCGAGTATATACGGTAAACAACCTTTACTTTGTATTTTATGAAATTATTTTTTATTGCAGGGAGTAATTTGCTTTTTATGAACAACATTAATCACCTGGTGAGGACAATGAATATAGTTAAGAGCTCTATTCCATTCTATAGCAATGTTGCCACTTCACAATAGGATTAAATGGAAGTGTGACTTACAATCGATTCTCTCTACCCCGCAAGGCTGCAGGCCAACATACCGATTTCTATAGGTTCAAGATGGATATATCCAAAGGCACAAGCAGAATCGTAAAATGTTAAGACTTTTTTTTGTTTAAAAATGTGTTTATGCTCAGGCTTTACACAACTGCTAATGTTGTTTGTTTGTTAAAACCAAACCTGATATTTCTTTCCAGAATTAAGATGGTTCTTTAAGTAAAACTGCTAAAGAAATGATTTTGGATGTAGACATAATTTAACAGGGTTTCAAGTGCCCATACAGGATTTCCTGAAGACAGGAGATTTTGGTAGATATTTTATTTAAGATTTAAGTGAAACTGACACTCACTTGTATTCTCATGGAATTTTATCTTTTCGATTTACTGCTTTATTTGCAGTTGTGGTTTTTTTCAGAGCATTTAACCAGATTTATAGATTTGCTGACAGTTATTACAGTGAGCTGTGGAGAAATGTTCACAACATTTAAATACTTCTCATTCAGTTAAGTAAAAGTGGATATAGAAATCAATTTGCCCCTGAAAGCTTAAACCAATAGTTAATAGTCCAAATCTGATTTAGAGCTGAAAAGTGTACTCACAAAGTAATGTTGTTCTTTTCTATAGTAATAGGGAATTCCCTGTATTAGGTGTGAGTCCCTTTCTTATTGCCTGATCTCTTCTTTTTGTAGTATAAAATGTTATTCAGTCCCTTGAAGTTAATAGGATTTATAGTATTACCTCGGCTAATTTAGGGGCCGTAAATCCAATCTACATTTTTTTTTATCCAAAATCATTTCCAAGCATTTTAGGGCTTATACCCATAAAGATCTAAATGCTCGAGTCCAAAATGAGAAGAAGTCCCTGCTTTTGAACTTGCAGACTAGAATATACTGATTTTATTTAAAGGACCAGATGCAAGGCAATCGAATGGAGGCTCCAAATCAAGAACAGGTTGGTGACACTCCTTTCAGTGTCTCTATATAATGTAGGTTTATGTAGGAATCAACAAAAGACATCACATATTATAATTGTCTAACTGCGATTCGTCGTCACGCTTCAGACGAATCGCAGTTTGACAATGATAAACTGCTGCGCATTGCGCAGAGCGCGGCCCGAGACGAGAGCAGATGAAAGAGTGGGGAAGAGGGGGGGTAGAGGCACAGAGGGAGAGTGGGGAAGAGGGGAGGGAGAGTGGGGAAGAGGGGGGGGGAGAGGCACAGAGGGAGAGTGGGGAAGAGGGAGAGTGGGGAAGAGGGGGGGGAGAGGCACGGCACAGAGGGAGAGTGGGGAAGAGGCACAGAGGGAGGGGGGAGAAACACAGAGGGATAGGTGGGAAAGAGACACAGGGGAGGTAGAGGAGGGGGAAAAGACACACGGGAGGGAGAACAGGGGGAAGATACACATGGGAGGGAAATGGTAAGGGGGAAGAGGGGAACAGACACAGGGGGAAGGGGGAAAGAGACACAGGCCAGGGGGGAACAGGCACAGAGGGAGAGGGGGGGAAGAGGCACAGAGGGAGAGGGGGAAGAGACACAGGGGGAGAGATACAGAGGGTGAGGGAGGAAGAGACACAGAGGGAAAGGGGGGAAGAGGTACAGAGAGAGGGGGAAAGAGGCACAGAGGGGGGGGAACAGAGGAAGGGGTGAAGAGACACAGTGGCGAGACACACAGAGAGAGGCGGGGGAAGAGGCACAGAGGGAGAGGGTGGAAGACACAGAGTGGGGAGAGACACAGAGGGTGAGGGGGAAGAGACAGGGAGGAAGAGGCACAGAAAGAGGAGGGGGAAGAGACACAGGGGAGAGAGTGCAGGGGGGAAGATACACAAGGGAGGGAAATGGAGACACGAGGAAGGCCGTAACAGACACAGGGGGAGGGGGAAAGAGACACAGGCCAGGGGGGAACAGACACAGGAGAGGGATGGGGGAGACACAGGGGGGGGAAGAGATGCATGGGAGGGAGAAGGGGGAAAGAGACACAGGGGAGGGGTTTAGAGACACGGGAGGGAGAGGGAGGTAAAAACACAGGGGGGCAGGAGATATAAAGGAGGTAGACGAGGTGGAAGGAGACACAAGGGAGGGAGAGGAGGGGGGAAATAAGACACGAGGGAGGAAGTAGACAGAGGGAGAGACTCGCAATGAGCTCCAAAGGGGCTCATTGCAAGGCCTGTGATGAGCGCCAAAGGCGCTCATCACAAGGCCAGTAAAGTAGAGGGGGAGAGGCTTACATTGTGTGGCAAACAGCATTGCCAGGCTTTAGTTTTTATTGCCGTCATTTTTGACGGGCAAGTCGCTAGTTATATTATATATGTAGATGATCAAATAACCTCACTATACATATATAATTATCTGCCCCTTTCCCCTAATAAATTGAATGTCCCCCTTTCCTCTAGGTCTCTAAAGATAGATGACCTTAACCCTGTTATGGGCCCTGGTGAACCTGCAGTAACCCTATCACTGGCCTGAAGTGCCATCTCACTATGAACTCCTCCTAGTCTTTTTTTCTTTTTCTTTTTTACTTCTCTCTTCTCACTTACCATAGTCTATCTTCAGCCTTATCCTCTCCTCTTCCCACACACCCCAGTCTGAGTTAGACTTTGGCTGTTCTAATCTCCTTCTCTGCCACATCTTCCACCAACCAAATATATTAATGGGAAGAAAGCTAGGAAGCAAGTTTTAGGAACATTACAATTTGAAACAAGCCGACTGATAGTGACCAGGAAAATGCAGATGGGCTGAATAAGTACTTTTCATCTGTATAAACAAAGGAAGAGCCAGTGGTTGGGACAAAGCAACAAAATAGGCTTAGGAAGAAAGGAATCCAAACGAGGCTGGAATAAATACATGTTAATAAAGCACCAAGTCCTGATAGAGTATACTCAAGGGGGCACTTGGTTATGTAATAGCCAAACCATTATATCTAATTCTTCAAAACTGACTCACCACAGGGTCAGTACCAGATGCCTGGAGGAAAGCAGAATGGATACTCTTTATTTAAGGGAGCTAGTGGAAATATAGGGAACTAAAGACTTGTAAGCCTCACTTCTGTAGCATACAGGAATATGTCCATTTGATCAAGATATTAAGTAGGAGTTAACACTGATTTATGAGGGATAGGTCATGTCAAACATATTTAATTTGTTTCTGGGATGAGGTAAGTAGGAAATTGGATCAACGCAACTCAGTGGATGAAGTATTTTTGGATTTTGCGCAGACATTTGATACAGTGGCACATGGAAGACTATTATGCAAACGAAGGGATATAGGAATTACAGTAAATATCTGCTCATCAATTTAGACCTGGCCAAAAATCAGGAAGCAAAAGATAGTTGCATTATATTTGAGGTTGTTAGTCCATCAAGCTCAACCTTTTTAGATCTCTTCTGATCCTTTTAATATGTTGACTATTTGTTAATAATTGTTAATTGATCCAGATTACGGCAAACAGAAAAAAACCCTATTGAAACTTTGCCAATTGTCTCATAAGGGGAAAAAAAGCAAAATTCCTTCCTGACCTCAGAGACTGGCGATTGAATTTCTTCCTGGATCAATACTCCTTCGCTAGTTATCTAGGATAACCTTGAATGCCCTCTATATTTAAAATGTGGAGAATTCCACAGTATAACCACCCTAATGGGTCATACTCAGATTGGACTAATGTGGTAAGTGGAGTTCCTTAAGGTTCAGTAATAGATCCTCTCCTTTTTAACATTTATATGAATAAATTGGAAGTTGGAATGGAAAGTATTGTCTCCATTCTTGCTGATGCCACAAAGTTGTGCAAGGTAATTAAATCATAAAAATATGTATATTCCCTCCAAATGGATTTAAGTAATTTAGAAGAACGGGCTATTAAATGGCAGATGAGATTTAGCACAAACAAATGTAAAGTGAAGCATTTGGAAAGAAAACTAAACATGCAACTTATAAGGCTTTGTCATGTAAAGTTTTTGTGAGGTTTTCAACTGACAAGAAGACATTCCTTGTGTGAGAAAAAAGATATACCTTAAAGAAAGCAGCTGGTTCCTCACAGTGAGAGTGTTTAAATTATGAAATTCTCTACCAAAGGAGGTTGTGACACTGGATTTGACAGAAGACTTTAAAAAAGGGATGGAAACATTTGTTTGGATAAAAAGGGAATTCAGGGTTATCCTGTTTAACTAGAGAGGGAGTATTGATTCAGGAGTATTCCAATTGCCAGTATCTGGAGTCCAGAAGGAATTTATTTTTTTTACACTTATAAGACAATTGTCAAGAATCAGAGGAGATCTAAAAAAGTCATCTTAATGGACTAAAATTATTTTTTCAACCTCTATTACTATGTAACTCATCCTCTATTTCCACTTTTCCGCATCCTTCATATAGCAATGGTAAAAGAAAATGATCATACTCTGATAAAGAGCTTATAAAACATATGTGTATGCTGCCTTTCAGGCAGTCCTATATGTATTGGTACAACGAGGGGTTTGTCAAAAAAGCCGGTCTAAGTATGTTGTAACTTGAGCATTTGCTCATTCCTAATGGATATTAGGATAATTAACACATTTTAATTAAACCAGCAAAATCCTTTCCACCTTCAAGCCCACTTTCCATTTGCAGAACAGGATAAACAGAAGCAAAAATCTAGGCTCCTACCGCCGAATAATTGTGTATAATGATTAAAAAATTAAAGCTTATATTTATTTAACTTTTTAAAACCAGTTGCCTGTTTATCAAGTATGGTTTTTCAAAAGAGCATATTCTATACAGCAGATCTTTAAAACAATTTTTTTTAAATGTGTGGGTTGTGGATTAATAGATAAAGATGGAGTCTGCTATGCTGATTATTTTATTTTTATTTATTTTTTTATTGGGAGTTAAACCCCTCCTGTCTGTCTTTCACCAGAAATAACTTTTAATTCTAAGAAGGTCACGGTGGATTCAGATAAATGGTTGCTATTGGTGACAAGTGAGCTTAAAGACCAATGGAAACTTTCTTTGCTTGGCAATTTATTGAAAGAGGTATTTGTATCACATCTGGAGTGTACAAACCACTAAATCTCAGCAACAATAAATTCTAATAAATATCACACTGCACTGTATTAACTCAGGATATATATATATATATATATATATATATATATATATATATATTACATCGTATATACTCGAGTATAAGCCGACCCGAGTATAAGCCGAGGCACCTATTTTACCACAAAATACTGGGTAAAATGAGTGACTCGAGTATAAGCCAAGGGTGGTAAATGTGCTGCCCCCTGTGTCCCCCCTCTCTCCTCCGTGTCTCTTCTCCCCTTTCCCTTCCCTGTGTCTCTTCCCCCTCCCTTATCACCCTCCTCAACCCCCTCCTCATTCTCAACCTCCCTCCTCAACCCCACTCCTCATCCTCAACCTCCCTCCTCATCCTCAACCCCCTCCTCAACCTCAACCCCCCTCTATAACCTCGACCTCCCTCCTCATCCTCAGCCTCCCTCCTCATCCTCAACCTCCCTCCTCATCCTCAACCTCCCTCCTCCTCATCAACCCCCTCCTCAACCCCCTCCTCAATTTCTGCCCTCTAAATACCTCCCCCTCATTTACCTGCTCCTTCTCAAGACGGAGCAGAGGCCGGAGAAGAAGCAGGTAAGTGAGGGGGAGGTATTTAGAGTGGAGACAGTGAGGAGGGGGGTTGATGAGGAGGAGGGGGGTTGAGGATGAGGAGGGGGGAGGGAAAGAGACACAGGGGGTAGAGAGACACGGGGGGTTAGAGATACATGGGGGGTAGAGACACGGGGGGGGGTAGACAGACACGGGGGGGGTTAGAGAGACACTAGGGGGAGTGACTCGAGTATAAGCCGAGTATATATACTCGGCTTATACTCGAGTATATACGGTGTGTGTGTGTATATATATATATATATATAAACATAGATATATCACATATTATAATTGGCAAACTGCGAGTCATCATCATGCTTTGCAAGCTCTCAAGAACTGCGTCCCTCTCAAAGCGAGGGGCCACATTTGCGGAGGTGGAGGCTCTAGGGCGCCTCACTCTCAGTATAAAAACTCATCCACCATATCCAAAAACAACAAAAAACACAAAAAAAAATGGCGGATGAAAAAAAATTAAAACAAGGCTACACGACCCCTAACCAAGCAAAACAACACTAAGCACATAAGACTTATAACCAGGAACGTACGAGGTACAAAATACACTATTAGGAAGGACGGAAAATGAGCCACAACCGCGTAACACATAGACAATCGCCGCCATTTTACAACACTAACTTGCAACTAATAACATTACCATTATAAAATGGCTTTTTACACAACTACAGAAACGGTTTGCCCTTGTGCACGCAGCCTATTTACACTGCACACTTGACACATTGGTGACACTTACACCTCAGGTCAGCAACAGTCCAAATGTACATTGCATGCTGCAGGAAAATCAAAACAGATTGTTAGCTCTTCAGGATATTGATTGCTGGATATATTAATTACAAATAGTTAAAGTATATTAATGCATTATTTCATTAATTTATTATCATAACAAAAAAAAAAAAAAAAAAAAAATATATATATATATATATATATGAAGACCCCAAGGGTATCTTGTGGAAAGGGTGTGTGACCGGAAATGGTGATGGAACTCGACTGAGAGTGGCGGATGGAGTGGTAGTATGGTAGCCACTTGTGGTCTCTGCCCTTCTGCCGCCCTCTGAGACTCCGGCAAAATAATACCTTTGCGCGGAAAGCGGCACATCCAGAGAGCGGCTGCGTGCTGTGTGCTGAGTCCTGTTGCTGTGGTCTCCGGAGGTCTAACATGCCGAGAGTGGGCTGGCGTGTGTTTCTTCAGACCCCGGAAGGAAACATCGGAGCGAGGAGACAGGAAGCCCCGGACCTGTCGTCAGCTGCACCACTGACATCGGCTCAGAAGTCTCTAAGGCGAATGGCACAAACGGCATGGTGGATGCTGAGGCATGTGCAGGGGATGAGTGACGCACTGGGAGACAAACAAGCTTATGAAAACCGACCCTCATTTTTTTGGGCAAAAGACATTGATAACACATGTGTCTCTTTCCCCCCCTTTGTCTCTTCTCCCCCTCCCCCCCCGTGTCTCTCCCCCCCCCTATGTCTCTTCCCCCTTCTCCCCCGATGTCTCTTCTCTCCCCATTTCCCTCTGTGTTTCTCTGCAATCCCCTTACGTGCGTTGCATGCACGGATAATGGCGCTCGTTGTAGTACGCATGCGAGCGATCCGATCACTTTTGCAATCGGATCATTGTCAAACTGCGATTTGTTGCAAAGCGTGACAACGTATCGCAGTTTTTGACAATTTATAATATGTGATAAAGAAGATAAGTAGCTTCTTCTATGCTTGGATATCAGAGAATCTTGGGACTTTGTATATATTTGGTGTAATCCTTCAGATCCAAAGAGACCCACAGATCAGGAAACCCCTAAAAAGGGGATAAAATCTGAAATAAAAGAAATTCATTATGCCAGCAAAAACTAAGGACAAAAAAATCATATCCTCAAAAGCAAAATACATTTTTCCTACCCAAAAACAAAGGAAAACCACAGGAAATTCCCCTTCCTGTTTCCCCAGATATGGAACAAAATCTCAGTCAAAGTATGGGGAGTTTAAATGAGAGTATTATTAGTAAGGAATCAGCTATACAGGATGAGGAACTTCTTACTGTTGCAAAAATGAAAATACTGCTACAAGAGTTTCAAATAAATTTTATGTCCGAAATAATAATTGATATTAATGGACTAAAAGGCCCTTAAACACAAAAAGGGAAAAAGAAACCTAATCAGTACATAAAAACTGCAAAACTGATTCCCGAAAAGTGCTGCTTTAATTCTTGCGATTTTTTATATCCTGATACGAATTATGATCCGTTTCTGTTCTTATTTATTACATAACGGCTAAAGTTTAAAAGATCAAGACTGGTTAAACCTAATATATACATATATATGGCAAGATGGACACCGCTAATAAAACAAAGCATTGAGAGAAATAAGTATTGCATAGCCTGTACACTCTCCTTTGCTATGTGAGGAATATATGTATACAATTGACTTGCTCGTCAAAAATGACAGCAATAAAAAGTAAAGCTTGGCAATGCTGCCACACAAAACAAGCCTCTCCCCCTCTCCTTTACTGGCGCCTTCGGTGCTCATTGCGAGCCTCCCTCCACCTCTCCCACCATCTACTTTACTGGACTCGCAATGAGCGCCTTTGGAGCTCATTGCGAGTCTCTCCCCCTGTCTACTTCCTCCCTTGTATCTCCCCCCCCCCCGTGTTTTTACCCTCCTCCTCTCTTTCCCCCTCTCCCTCCCATGTGTCTGTTCTCCCCTCCCTCATGTCACTTCCCTCCCCATTTCCCTCCCCTGTGTAACTTCCCCCCTCCTCTCACTCCCCTGTGTCTCTTCCCCCCTTCCCCTGTATCTCCTTCCCCTTCCTCTCCCTCCCCTGTGTCTGTTCCCCCCTTGCCCTGTGTCTGTTCCACCCTTCCATGTGTCTCTTTCCCCCCCTTTGTCTCTTCTCCCCCTCCCCCCCGTGTCTATTCCCCCCCCTATGTCTCTTCCCCCTTCTCCCCCGATGTCTCTTCTCTCCCCATTTCCCTCTGTGTTTCTCTGCAATCCCCTTACGTGCGTTGCATGCACGGATAATGGCGCTCGTTGTAGTACGCATGTGAGCGATCCGATCACTTTTGCGATCGGATCATTGTCAAATTGCGATTTGTTGCAAAGCGTGACGACGTATCGCAGTTTTTGACAATTTATAATATGTGATAAAGAAGATAAGTAGCTTCTTCTATGCTTGGATATCAGAGAATCTTGGGACTTTGTATATATTTGGTGTAATCCTTCAGATCCAAAGAGACCTACAGATCAGGAAACCCCTAAAAAGGGGATAAAATCTGAAATAAAAGAAATTCATTATGCCAGCAAAAACTAAGGACACAAAAATCATATCCTCAAAAGCAAAATACATTTTTCCTACCCAAAAACAAAGGAAAACCACAGGAAATTCCCCTTCCTGTTTCCCCAGATATGGAACAAAATCTCAGTCAAAGTATGGGGAGTTTAAATGAGAGTATTATTAGTAAGGAATCAGCTATACAGGATGAGGAACTTCTTACTGTTGCAAAAATGAAAATACTGCTACAAGAGTTTCAAATAAATTTTATGTCCGAAATAAAAATCAAATTCTAGACAATGCAAAAGAAATCAAAGCAGTAAATATCAGAACTACGGAGGTAGAGGCTAAATTGGATAAAATGATATTGGACTATAACACACTCCAAAAACAGAACTTAGATTTAGAAGAGAAAATTCTTACTCTAAATAATAAAATCTCTAATTTAGATGATAAAGTCAGAAAAAATAACCTCCATGTTAGAGGAATTTCTGAAACCATTATAGAAGTCGATTAGAGGAATATTTAACAAACTTGTTCTCGTTTTTGGTTCCAAGATTCTCTTGGGTAGAAAATAGGTTTGATTTTTTTTATAAGATTCCAATTGCTGTATTTATGAAAAATAAAACCCCAAGAGATGTAATTGTGAGGATCCATTATTTATCAATGAAGGATGCTATAATTAAAGCAAGCTTTCAGGTAAAATATATAAAGATACCTTACGAAAATATAAAAATCTTTTTGGATATTTCCACTTCCACCCTATCTAAACGAAAAGAGTTTTCAAGAATTACGGAATCCCTGAGAAGAGAAAAGTTGATATACAGATGGACTACGCTAGTAGGGTTGTCGATTAAATAGAAACTCTAAATTGCATAAAATTAGATCTATAAAAGAAGGGGAAGATCTGCTAAAAGCCTGGAATAGTGAGATGCCATTTCCTCTGCCAAAACTAACACTGCTAGCTCCAGAATGGCAACAAAAGTAGTTTCTCTATTTTGGACTATATTTGGATCTTTTGCAATATGACTTTGCCTTGCTGCTGTTTTTTCATATTCTCCTCTGATATACTCTCTTGATTTATGTTTTAGATTGAAAGGGAGAAATTGAGACAATAGAAATTCTCCTTTTTCTATTTATTTATTTATTTATTTGTTTAAGAAAATAGCATTCCTTCTGTGATATTATATTGGAGATCAGATTGCACTTTAAGGTTTTGTTTTAATTGTTACAAATATTTAAATTTAATAGATAATAGTAAAGAGGAAAAGGCACTTTAAAAGTTAATACACTAGATTGCACCTTTTTTTACTTCTGTTTTAGAGATTTACGCTAAAATAATTGAAATATATAAAGAAGAGAAGGTTTAAATTGGACAATGAAGTTATTAAGTAAGGAAGAAATTCCCTGACTGAACTTATACCCCTACTGCCACGTACAGAAAATAAAATACGACCCGCAAAAAATAAGAACATAATGGCCGAACCACGCACATCCAAAAACACGAAAAATACAACAAATACAAAAAAAAAAGCAAGAGAAAAAATGGGCGTAAAAAAACCCAGAAAACGAGGCTACACGAACCCTAAACACGCAAAACATTGCCAGGCACATACAACTTTTACCCAGGAACGTACGAGTTACAAAATACACTATTAGGAAGGAGGCAAAATGCTACAGACCCGCGTAACACAATCGCCAACATTTTACAACACCAACTTGAAATTAATTACATTATCAATGAGCGCCAAAAGTACTCAGAGGACTAAAAGCCTTACATTGCGGGCCAAATATTACTTGACTTACAATTTTATTGCAGTCAATTTTCGCTAATAATATATAATATTCTAGTTCCGAGGATCACATATATAGTTGTGAGCGTGCGAGCTGTTGCTAATGCTTGCGGGCTCGCACAGCGAGCCTGCGGCCCTCGCAAAGCGAGGGCCGCAGTTGCTAGCATGGCGCTCCATACCAGCAACTGAGGCCCTCGCAAAAAATACGTGACGCCCTACGACCCATTCCGAACACGCAAAAAACGGTCGAACACGGCGCACATACAAACACAATAAATAAACACAACAAACACTTAAAAAGCTTACCTACACCAAGGGGGGGCATCCAGCACCTCGAAAAGTGAAGTTACACGTCCATTTAAGTCCAAAAAACTGAGTTTAAACAGCCGAAAATCACCTAAGCAAGAGAAAAAATGGCCGGCGAACAAAACGAAAACAAGGCTACAGACGCAACAATACTACAGTGACTTGCAAAACTGAAACAACGCTACAGTCAACTTTACGAGGTACGTAACACATACTACGCGGCACGTACCACACTGATATTAACCACCATTTTAAAGAAAAATGACAACTACTACACATAAAATGGCGGCTGGAACACATGCGGATTGCGTTCTAATGGTCTCAGGCACCTCAAAGTTTATAAATACTGCCTACTTTCCAGAAAATTCTACGTTTCTACTCAGGTGATGAACGGAGTGACTGTATAGTTAACTGCTGCTGTTACTTGAGAAGAGAATTATTTCCTAAAATCCTACATTACACTGTTCAAATTACAACTGAGAGGTAAGCTATAATATATTACATTTTATTATCAAGACAGCAACAACAAAAAAAAAAGACAAACTACTGACACGCACATTTATGTGTATAGGCCCTACAACAAACTAATGTTAACTCAAACTAATGAAACAAGTATATTCAAATGACATTAATTTACTGCAACTCATAGCAAAAAAAAATATGACACATACATATGCAACCTGAAGCTGAATCTTTGCCCTTTTTTTCACTATTCAAACAGACTCTGCATCAACAGCGTCACTCAAGAATTTGCACCGTGGACTGTCAAAGATAATTACTTTTAAAGAACAGAAAGAAAGAAGAAGAGGTAAGATAGAAAAATACATTACATGCTGAAAAAGACCATGCTTTGCAAAATCAAAAATAAGAAATATACAATTAACCATTTAACTTTAATTTTTAAACAGACACTACAAGAAGACTAGCGGATTAAGATTGGCAGGAGGGGACCCTCTGTCATTTGGACAAGAACAACACTTCAATCAAGGTATAGTATAAGAAGTAGAAAAAAAAAAGTCAATATATATGTTTAATGGCCGCCAATATGAAAATTTAAAGTAAAAAAAAAAAAAAACAATACAAATTTAATAAAGAACAAAACAACACAGTTCAACAAACTTCACAAAGACCTATACAGTTTACAAAGAAAGACAGTTTCAGAGAAAAAAAAAGAGAAAGAAGTGGCCACAAAACAGAATAGCATCTGAAACATTAGCAATATACATAAAACAAAAGTATTCCTCCTCTTTACTGTAAAATAACCTCCAACCATCACCCACAAGCCAAATGCAGCAACCAAAAAGTGGTGAACACAAAACAGGATAAAACAAAAAAGCGCAATATGATATAGAAAAGGCAATTAACATTCATTTTTACTGTCCAACAACATTTAATCCTCACAAAGAAGACTAATTAAGCAAACAAAGCATGCAAAATTTGGTGGCCCCAAACAGGATTGTACAAAAAATCACACAAACAAGTAAATTAATATTCTTCTTTACTGTTTAACAACCTATAAGCCTTACAAAGAAGCCTAAATAGGCATACCAAAAGTGGTAGACACAAAACAGGATAATGCTAAAAACAATGCGATCATATCCAAAATGAGAAAAACATTAATAATTACAGTAAAAAAAAAGGATAACTGTAATATACAAATACAATTAAAGTATTTTAAAGGGTTGCACAAAAAACAGCATAGCAGAAAAAATCACCATAACAGATAGAATAGACCAAAAAAAAAAATATGCTATTCATTACAAATACATTCAGATCAAATACCATTTTACTTTTTGTTTTACAACAGACACTGCGTGAAGAGCATCGGACGAAGACTTACAACAGTGGACCAAGAAATATTCTGCTTGAAATCACACTTCAAACAAGGTACAGTATAACAAGTAAAAAAAGAGAAAACTAAATAAACATGTTTGATCTGCATCCATGTCAACAGAAAAATAAAATCACCAACAATAAGAACCATTAATTATAACCTTTACCAAAATATTACTGACACATTTGTCATTTACCTGTTATTTGTCTTTTACGGACAACAATGTTTAACAGTAAACCCAAACATCAATCTAGGCAAAAAAAAATAAGCAACATAAAACAGCATAGTCCAAAAAATTGTCAAAACACAGACTAAATAAAATTTTTCATTCTCAATTCCCAGCCCTAATGTACAAAATTAAGCATAAAACCTAACCACACACATAAAATAGAATACTACAACAAATACTAATAACACCGAAAAAAACAACAATACAA
Source organism: Discoglossus pictus (assembly GCA_027410445.1). Classification (NCBI taxonomy): domain Eukaryota; kingdom Metazoa; phylum Chordata; class Amphibia; order Anura; family Alytidae; genus Discoglossus; species Discoglossus pictus. The sequence continues at coordinate 156,583,548 of CM050166.1, read as the reverse complement.
ACCTTTTCACAGCCCCAACATATCAGCCTTTAAATAAAATATAAAAATACTATTACAACAATCCCCTGCAGGACAAATTACAAAGACTAATTTTTGCCCTCTACTATGCCTATAAGCCAAAAGTACAACAAAAAAAGCAAAAACTAAAAAATTTCAATTAACAATATACATCTACTACATCTAGAAGAAGCTATAATGTAATTACCTTGAGTGTGCTATGCATGTAAGACAAAAATTACAACCTACGAGCACACACACTTATTTAACAATACAAAGAAAGTTCAGCTACAATGAACTACAATCACATAGAAACGAACTGTTGCTAATAAAATATTTAAAAAAAAACTTAACATCTCAAACTAAACTAATAATAAATTATTTTATTTTACAGATTAACATGGCTGATAACGACAGCAAACGAAAAGATAAGACGTCAAGCTAGAGAACGACAACAAAGATGGGCCAACCAGCAGTCACCTGAGCAGAAGGAAATTCGACGAGAAACAGAACGCAAAAGAATTGCAAGCACAAGACTATCACCTGCAAAAATTAAAGATACACCAAAAAAAGCTACTAAAAAAACAAAGCATTTAGAACCTGTTCCTGGAACATCACATGACATTTCAACTGATGAATTTGAAACTGATACATGCTTTGCAAATTGTCCTTTACTCAAGTCTTTAGCAGTAGAGGTTCATAATTGCGGAGACATGAATACTCAATGTCAGTTTTGTGAGGTTTATCATTTTAAACAGGAGAGACCCAGAGATGGACAATTTATTAGTTGCTGTCAAAAAGGCAAGGTCAACCTTCCAGAAAGAAAAGAATTTCCAATCTATTTACAAAACATTATGACTGAACCTACTTTTCCAAACTACAAACATTTTAAGACAAACATAAGATCCTACAATAGTGCCATATCCTTTGCATGTATGGGGGCAACATTAGCTGCTGATGTACCAGGACATGGTCCTTACTGTTTTAAAGTCCAAGGCCAAATTTACCATCTGACTTCCCATTTACATCCAGAGGAAGGAGAGCAAAGAAAATTTGCTCAACTATATGTCCTAGATACAATGGAAGCTGTTGACCAAGGTATGCAGTTGGAAGAAAATGAAAAATGCTTACACAGTGTTTTTATAGAGCTAGATAACATTATGGCCAATAACCCCTACACTAAAGCTTATAAAAAATTGGCAGAAGTAGAAAATGAACAACAACTTCATGCAGAAAGAAATCAATTACCAATCCCAAAGGTCAATATGGTGCTTAAAAGAGATAGACATACTGATAAACGTATAAATAATACTGATAAACTGATAAATGAGGTTGCAATGGTGTTTCAAAATGATGAAGGAGAACCACCATTTCAAAGAGACATTAGAATATATCCTAGAAATGTGGAGCAACCATTCATTAATATGAGTATCTTAAGTCCAAATTTAGATCCAATGACATATCCCATTTTTTTCCCACACGGAGAAGCAGGTTGGCAACCAAAATTACCCTTCCCAGTTACCCAAATGCTAAAGCCAGAATACGAAATAATGTTTCTATGCTTGAATTTAAAGTAGCTCAAATTGCCATTCGAAATACATTTAATCCAATTTTATGTGGTGGAAAACTAACACAACAATGGATTATTGATTCATATTTGCAAGTTGAGGCCAATAATTTAAACTTTATAAAATATCAACAAGATAAACTACGTGTAGAAAAATATTGTGGACTAATGGACTATGTTGTTGATGTGGCTACAAGCAGAGACAGGACAGCTGACAAAGCCATCATTTTACAATCTTCTTTTCAAGGATCTCCTCGAAATATGAGAGAAAGATACAATGATGCTATGGCTATTGTCACCAAATTTGGAATACACAATTTATTTATGACATTTACATATAATCCCCAATGGACAGAAATTGCACAAAATTTACTTCTTGCCCAAAGTCCTTCCGATAGACCAGATTTAGTAGCCAGAGTTTTTAAAATTAAATTAAATGAATTAATACGTGACATCACTATAAGTCACTTATTTGGCAAATGTCTTGCTTATGTATATACAATTGAATTTAAAAAAAGAGGCCTTCCACATGATTATCTTCTCATAATACTTCAAGAAAAAGATAAATTAGATACTGGTGAGAAAGTGGATTCAGTCATTGTTGCTGAACTACCAGATCCAGAACTATATGGTAGACTATATGAGATTGTTACTCATCGCATGATTCATGGACCCTGTGGCGAGCTTAATCCACAATCACCATGTATGGAAAATAATAAATGTTCCAAAGATTTTCCAAAAGATTATAGAGACAAAACGTATGCCAATTGTGATGGCTATCCACTTTATAAAAGAAGAGAAGGAGATATTGCCATTATTCAAGGGAAAAAAGTTGGCAATAGATATGTAGTACCCTACAATCCACATTTACTCATGAAGTATAATGCACACATTAATGTAGAAGCCTGCACTTCCATAAAATCCAATACATATGTGTACAAATATATTTACAAAGGATATGATGCAGCTACTGTAGTCGTTAAAAGTGCAGACAACTCCGAAAGCACTGAGTTAGTACATGATGAACTTGCATCTCATGTAGATGCTCGCTATGTAAGTGCACCAGAAGCTATGTGGCGCCTTTTAAAATTTGAAATGCATGATAGATCACATGCAGTATATAGATTAGCAGTACATTTGCCACAAAGACATTTAGTGTATTTCCATGCTGGAAATGAAACTAATGCATTGGCCCAAAGTGAGCATCGTCACACTACACTAACTGCATGTTTTGAATTAAATTAGACAGATTCAGAAGCAACACAATTCTTATATATTGAAATTCCATATCACTATGTTTTTGTGAATGGATTATGGAGACCTAGAAAAAGCAGAGGAAATAAAATAATCCCAAGAATTTACACAGTCAGTCCAAGAGATCTTGAACGTTTCTGCTTACGACTATTACTTTTAAATGTTCCTGGAGCACAAAGTTTTGAACACTTAAGAACTGTTAATGACATAGTATATGAATCCTTCCATTTAGCTGCAAGACATAGAAACTTACTAGCTGATGATACAGAATGGGAAAGATGTCTAGAAGAAGCAGCATTATGTCAAATGCCACAGCAGATGAGGGAACAATTTGCATTCATTTGTATCTTCTCAAATGCTCCAAATGCATTAGCTGTGTGGGACACATTTAAAAGTAATATGGCTGAAGACTTTATGCAACAATACAATGAACCTATTGCACACTTAAAAGCATTAATGGAAATCCAAGAAGTATGTTTAACTCATGGATTAAGTTGTGCAAGTTTTAATTTGCCTGATCTGGGTCTTATAGATGACATAAACTTTGAAGACCATGACATTCAACTACAAGTACAAAGAACAGAAGAAAGACTTGAAACTTTAAATATGTTACAATTGCAAGCATTTAATGCCATTAAAAATGCAATAGATGATGACATGGTCAAAGAGCGTTATTTCTATCTTGATGGACCTGGCAGATCATGAAAAACATATCTATATAATTTATTAATGAGTTTTGTACGAGCACAAGGTCAAATAGCACTGCCCTTTGCCACTACTGGAATTGCTGCACTTTTGTTAGGAGGTGGAAGAACTGTACATTGTGGCTTTAAACTGTCAGTGCCTATCTTAGAAACCTCTGTGTCAGATATTTGCATGACATCATTACAAGCAAAAAAACTGAAGAAAAGTAAATTAATTATAATAGATGAGGCCACAATTATGTCATGCTATGCCCTCCAATGTATTGACTGTTTGCTTCATGAAGTCGTGGATAATACTTTTCCATTTGGTGGAAAGGTAATGTTGTTAGGTGGCGATTTTAGACAAACATTACCTGTCGTTGTACATGGAAATCGAACTGACATTATCGAAACCTGTATAAAGTCAAGCACACTATGGAAACATTTTACCCATCTTCAACTGCAACAAAATATGAGATCAGAAGGCCAAACTGATTTCAATGATTGGCTTATTAAAATTGGAGAAGGCAGAACAGAAAAAATACCAAATTTACCTGAGGACACTGTGCACATCCCACCTAATATGATTTGTCATCAAGATCTTATATCAGCTATATTTGAAGGTACCATAAATAACCAGGAATATTCAGAGCTTGCCAACCAAGTCATCCTAACCTGTAAAAAAAACAATGCATTACTCCTCAATAATGAAATCTTTAAAAAAATGAATGCACCCCAAAGAAATTATCACAGTGCTCATTCTGTACTTGCTGATGACAAAGAAAGTCAGGCAAACTTTTCCACTGAATTCATAAACTCATTAACTCCTTCTGGAATGCCACCACATATTTTGCAGCTAAAGAAAGGTGCAATTGTCATGTTACTGCAAAATATGAACCCCAAAAAAGGGCCTATGCAATGAGACAAGATTAATTGTTCAACAATTAAAGTACCATTTCATAGATGCTAAAATTTTAACTGGTACCCATAAAGGAGAGAGAGTTTTCATATCCAGAATAAATTTAGCACCAAGTGAAAGTAGTCTCCCTTTTATACTTCAAAGAAGACAATTTCCCATCATTATGGCATTTGCACAATACCAGTGCTTCAGGGTTCATTACTATTCCTTACATTTTGCCCTCTTTTATTCCCTGTGTTAGTATTTTAAACATTCCCTGTTTTTAAAGACGCCGCTGTCATTTACTTAATAAAATTACCTTCATTTTTGTATGCATTTATCCCATTTTTTTTGTATACTGTATATTGGGGTGGCAAACACCCAGGGAAATCCTAATCCTCACTTTTCTTTCTTAGATTTGCCATGACCATTAATAAATCACAAGGACAAACTTTCAAATCTGTGGGTATTTTCTTAGAACAACCAGTATTTGCACATGGCCAATTGTACGTTACCTTATCACAGTGCAAAAATCCACAGGCTATTAAAGTTTACATTGAAAAGGAAGAAAGTCAAGTTGATTTATTAGAAGATGGACGCATTTTTACTAAAAACATTGTCTACTATGAAGTACTCTAACTTTTCATTAAACAAACAAAAGCCATGAAAAAAACAATTTAAAAACAAATGCAAAAAGCTAAAAAAACACTATATAATCACCAAATTTTGAAAACAAATACACATAAATGTCCGTTTCCTTCAAAAGGTCATTATTACACAACAGAAATTACCTTTACAAAAACAATATTTTCCTGTTAAACTACATTAAATTGTCAAACACATACAGAACAGTGCTTACACATCGTGCAACATTTTAAGTTCTTGCGTTCTCTTTTTAGAGAACCCCTTTTCCACAGACTAAACTATATGTGCGATTTAAAACAATTACTACAGCAACAAACAAAGGTCAACCATACAAAACTACAAATCAATAAACAATTCAGTCATAATTAATAGAAGTACTGTTTATGCATGATTAGCCTCACAAAACACTTGCTTTGCATTATTTTGACAAATTCTGTTAAAATGTTAACTATGTTACTGTTTCTAATGTTACAAGTTTGAAAAAAATATTTTCAAGTTCCTTACTTAGACATATTACAAAGTTCATGTTAAGAGCACAACCATGTTTTAAGGCACAATGTAAATGTTGTCTTTTAGGTTAAACATTAATCCAGGGAGTAATCTGATCGCCAGTTAATGGGGTCAGGAAGGGATTATTTTTTTCCCCTCTCTGATACAATTGGCTACGTTTCAAGGAGGGTTTTTTCTGTTTGCCTTCCTCTGGATTCAATGTATATTTAAGTTAACAATTCTTCAGATACAAGTGGCAGGATAAAAAAAACATTACCTCAAGTTTACAATACCAATTAATTTAAAGTTCAACTGTTCTTACATTCAAATGTTAATACTTTCACTACAAAATGCTTTAACAGTTACTGTTGAACAAAAGAACATTTTACAAAAATAAACATGTTTAATATCACAATACTACTTAGTTCATCATAACTAAAATCTTAGAAGTGTCAAATACGTATATTAATAACTAAACATTTACAAACAAACACTTTACAAACAAACAACTTTACAAACATACACATCTCATTGCCGTCAAGTCGCTAGTTCAAGAATATTAAAGATGGTTTAATCAAATATCAAACATTAAAACAGTGAACAGAATCTTAAATCATACAAACACAAATCTATACTTCCTTATTGTTGCTGTTGATCAGTCATTCAGTCATGTCTGACTCTTCGTAACCCTATGGACCACAGCACCTCAGGCTTATCTATTGTTATATCTGTGCTCACGCTTATCCATAAGGTTATTTTGGCAAAGATACTGGTGTGGGTTGCCAGAGCCTTCTCCAGTGGACCGCGATTTGTCAGACTTCTCTGCTATGACCTGCCCATCTTTGGTGACCCTACATGGCATAACTCTCAGCTTCATTGATGTACACAAGCCCAATCACCATGAAAATAGTGATCCAGAAGTGGATCCTTCCTTTTAGGTACATAAAAAATCATTAATCATAAAATCATTGGAAGTAATATAGTGATCATTTTTTTGGTTAAAATCATCAAAAGTTCAATAATCAAATATGCATGAAAAAAGTTTATTAGAAATACATTACATAAATCATACAATACATAAATCTATGCTTCCCTTTAAGTACCAATTGATACGTTCCATGAGTTACAAAGACATCATAAAAATAACTAATTAATAAAATTGCATATATTTTAAATATATTACGGAGGTTACCAATAATCAACATTGGGTGGAAAAAGTACATTAGAAGTACATTACAGACAGGGGTGTAGGAGCCAGAATAATTCTGGGGGGGAATACAGCTCATTCTATACACAGGCCGTAAAATTATAGAACACATTCTAACTACAGACTGGAATAAACATAACTATATACAGTATCTCACAAAAGTGAGTACACCCCTCACATTTTTGTAAACATTTTATTACTAGCGAATTGCTTGTCAAAAAATGACGGGCATGAAATCGCAAGGCAGGGAATGTTGTTTAATCCATTTTTTACCATGAGGACCTTCAGCGCTCATTGCGAGGCTTGAGCTGAGCTTCGCGAGGGACGCAGTTTGCGAGCTCGCAAAGCGTGATGACGATTCGTAGTTTGCAAACTATTATACAGTGGATATAAAATGTCTACACACCCCTGTTAAAATGTCAGGTTTCTGTGCTGTATGCTGTATGGTTTTTATTGTGGGATGCGACTAAGAAAATTTCAGGAAAGACCAACTAGAGCAGCTGAACTTTATTTGGGTTAATCAGAGGCACTTTAAATGATGGCAGGTGTATGCTGACTCCTATTTAACATGAATTGGAATGTGATTGCTTAATTCTGAACACAGCTACATCCCCAGTTATAAGAGGGTGTGTAGACTTATGCAACCACATTATTTTTTTTTTTTTTCTTCCCTCCACCTAAAAGATTTCAGTTTGTTTTTCAATTGAGTTGTACAGTTTATAGGTCACATTAAAGGTGGAAAAAAGTTCTGAAATGATTTATCTTTGTCTCATCTTTTTACAGCACAGAAACCTGACATTTTAACAGGGGTGTGTAGACTTTTTATATCCACTGTATGTGATATATTTTCATGTGACAACACTGAAGAAATGCCACTCTGCTACAATGTAAAGTAGTAAGTGTATAGCCTGTATTTGCTGTCCCCTCAAAATAACTCAACACCCAGCCATTAATGTCTAAACCATTGGCAACAAAAGTGAGTTCACCCATAAGTGGAAATGTCCAAATTGGGTCCAAAGTGTCAATATTTTGTGTGGCCACCATTACTTTCCAGCACTGCCTTAACCCTCATGGGTATGGAGTTCACCAGAGCTTCACAGGTTGCCACTGGAGTCCTCTTCCACTCCTCAATGAGGACATCACAGAGCTGGTGGATGTTAGAGACCTTCCACTCCCCCACCTTCCATTTGAGGATGTCCCACAGATGCTCAATAGGGTTTAGGTCTGGAGACATGCTTGGCCAGTCCATCACCTCTATCTTCAGCTTCTTTGGTCATCTTGGAGGTGTGTTTGGGGTCGTTATCATGTTGTAATACTGCCCTGCTGCCCTGTCTCCAAAGGGAGGGGGATGCTCTGCTTTAGTATGTTACAGTACATGTTGACACTCATGGTTCCCTCAATGAACTGTAGCTCCCCAGTGCCGGCAGCACTCATGCAGGACCAGATCATGACACTCCCACCAAAAGTATACATCTATACTGATGAAAGGTAGTTGAAATAATCAATAAATGGCAGATAAACTTATAAGTCACAAAAAGCACAAAAACATTGATATGAGATAAAAACCCTCAGTTTGAACGTAAACAGCGATGCAGAGAGAGTGGAGGCAACATGACATCATCAGGTAAATGCATATAGGGGGAATCAACACAACATATTATAGAAAACATATATATATATATATATATATATATATATATATATATATATATATATATATATGTTTTGTCTGGGCCTGCATATCATAAAATATTTACAAAAATGTGAGGGGTGTACTCACTGAGATACTGTATAAGGTGATATAATCACCTGGGATCTCAATTTGTACCACATCTGTCTTCACCTACAGAACTGATCTTGAGCTCCCTTAATATTCTCTTTTCTGCCCATTTGCTAATATTTAGCAGGTTTCTGGTTGGTTACTCTGGTCACCAAACCATATTTGTTTTTTATTGAATGACTGTTTCACATGTTGCTATGACAGGTCAGAGACGTTTGGTAATGCTGACCTGGACTGTACTTAAAAGATGAGGATCTTGCAAAAGTAATGCCTTCGGACAATTATGAGTTAAAAAATACAGAAAATAGACAATTCAAACACACTTAGCACTAGGTAAAATTAATATGCAGCAAATGTTTGCAAAAATTTAATTAATTAGGCCCAAGGTTCTGAAGAAAAATACCAACTGACAAATTTACATAAATGAAGAAGTCCACACGCCTTCTAAATAATATAAATGTTTAAGAAGTGTAGAGATATGAATTATAAAAGTAATAATCTCTTTATCCTCCAAAAATGCGAAAAAGAAAAAGCAAACAAAACACCCTTAAAACTCATAAAATAAACCCTCAAAATAGAGTTTGGTAACAAAAGTGATGGGTTGGACACTGATTACATGTTAAATGTTCCAGCCTACCTCATCCCAAAACCAATAGAAAATGAAGCAAAATACAGTTTCATTATTAAAACAAATGTCAACAACCAGGTGTAGGTCTGCATATTCTATCTGATGAGCTATCAATGTATACATTGTCCAGAATGTCTTCCAGCATAGATACATTTAAGAATAGTCCTTATGAAAGGTTGCCAAAGTATGGTAAATTGGCCACCTGTGGACTACAAATGTATTTAGTTGGTTATAGGAACAGGTGGAAATAAAAAAATAAACTTACATTAAACTTAAATAATTTCATAAAATGTATGAAAGTAATGCAGCAGTACCTTCTTACAAACTTGTATTGTTCATTTGTTCATATGTTATTCTCCAGTACATTGCAGCGTGTTATTTTTGTCATGCAAAAGAGAGAAAAAAAACTCAATTTAAATAAAAGGTAACTAAAATTAAGAACTCTTCTAGACATTTCTTTTTATGTTATCCTAACACATGATTTTTTTTACATAAATTAGTAGTCTGAAGCTGTTGGCAGCATTCTAGATTGCATGAGATCACAAAAGGCAAGTGTCTAAGTTAAAGGGAGTCTTTTTATTTTGTACAAATGTTTTAACTAGATTTATTTAACTAATTGTATTCTCCACAATATTATTTTCATATAAAATATACGCTTTTACAAATTACTAAGAGGCTACCGACTAACAGTCAGCTTCCACAATCCCTTCTTTCTGTTTTATATCCCACATGCTGCCACCCTTCACACCTGTGACTTGTAGTACTGTGTTCTGTGAGCTATGTTAATTCTAAGAGCATGCTCACTGGAGAGATGATGCATGCCTGCCAAATATTGCAGCATGCATAGGTGTAAACGGAAAGAATAAGAGTAGTTCCAGCTACAGACTGTTAATTTGTGGGGTTGTTAGAGGTAAGTGATTTCTATGAAAATTACATTGTGGATGATAAAATTAATTAAACCTAGTTTAATCTAATAATGTAATTGCACACAGATTTATTTAGGGGGCAGTAAATACTAATAGTAACAGATCCCTAAATTCATTAAGCCTCACATGGACTCTTCCGATGGTGGGAATGACAATTTTACTCATAGGAAAACACCATCACAACCTTTATTGAAACACTCCATACAGATGAATTTGGTGACTTTTGGAAATAGAGAAGTTAGGATTTTAACTACAATTTAAAAAATGTTGGTGTGAGACATACCGGTAAATATAGCATAGCAATAAGGGCACAATCATCCTGAACTTGCTCACTTCTGAGCAACATTTAAAAGCTGTGGAAAAAAATAAAACAAATGTAAATTTTTTTATCAGACAGTGGAGGAGCTACTGCTGATGCAGCAGGTGCCAAACACCAGGGCCCTCAATTGGTAAGGAACCACTGCTACCTGTCACTGCCAGGTAATAAGGTGAGAAGGGCAGGTCAATATTTTCTTAGAATGCTGATTACCCTAGGGGATGATCTGAACACCACCAGCATATATTTTTGGCTTTTTTATTGACCGTCTAGGGGTACTTACCTTATATAGAGAATGAGTAAAAGGGTCCCCAAATTCTTTTTCATCTGGGCCCTCTGTTTGCTAGCTCCGCGGCTGATATCAGAAGCTGTTCACCTATGGAAAACAGTTAAGTTTTATTTTTTCATATAGCTTTTTTGACTATAATTCTTAGGAACTCGTTAAAGTGAATTGTCTTGTAGTGAAATAATTGTAATAAACTTTGCATAGACCATCATTAATAGTATTGTTATCCTGCAATTATTAAGCATAAACCTACTCCATGCAGTAGACACAAAGGACATCTATACCCAATTTACTGAGTCAGCCCAGAAAAAGGAAACCTAAAAAGATCAGAACATCTATGCTGCAAATCATTTGCCATTTTTTTCAACATTTTGTGGAAATACAGATTGGATCTGAAAAGTATTTCTAGGTTTGAGAAAGGTGTGCATTATGTAGAAATACCTAACTATTGAGCTATTGTACTGTAATAGGGTAATGTGCACAGAGTAGATTGAGTAGCACCTGTCACATCAATAAAGAATTATACATTAAAAGGCTAATTTCTCTAGGTTGGATGCTTATAGAAGAAAGTGACATTGTATATGCATCTGCATACTATGCTCATTTAAATTAATTTTACAGACACACCTGCACTTCAACTAATTTCTTTCACACAGATTGACCTTTCAGACTATTTTTAGTCTAATCTAAAATGAAGATTTTTTTTTATGTTTCAGAAACCAGTTATTGTCTCAGATAAAATTGTTTCACTCCTCACCTGGAAGCCAAGTCTGAATTGGCTCCTTTGCCCTTATCTTTCATTTCTCAGGCAGTTAGTCATCTGTAATTGTAATTCTATGTACAGATAATTCAAGATTCATCCTTGCATAGAGCTTGTGCTGCAGAGGAAGTTGCCAAGGCCACTAGCACATTCATTTCCAGCACTTGAGTTCTGTTTCCTTGTCCTTACATTGAAAATCAGTCATTTATCAAGGGCTTGTCACATTTTCTCTGCCTCCATAGCATGCATATAAACTCTACATGTTTAAAGATTTAACACACTATACAATACTACTATACTATATTACTCAGTTTTAAATCATAATTAAATGGAATACACAACACACACACATATATATATATATATATATATATATATATATATATATATATACACATATATTTCTCCATCAGGGATGGATCACTACCTTATCGTGATAAACAGATTTGTGTATTTAAATTAAGTTCTGAGCTAAACCCAATAGGGTAACCCAAGATAGGCAGGGGCAGGTCATAGTGTTGTTTTCAGAAAAATTGCTGTCCAATGAAGAAGGAACTGGCAACCCACTCCAGTATCATTGCCAAGAAAATGGTATGGATAAGCACAGCTAGAGCCATAATGGTATGACACTGAAGATGATCCCCTCAGATCAGAAGGTACCTACCAGATTACTGGGGAAGAGTAGAGGGCGAGTTCAAGTGGCAGCAGATCGAAGGAAATAGTTGGACCAAAGTTGAGAGAACACCTTACTGTGGATGTGTCTGGAGGGGAAAGGAAAGTCCGCTGCTGCAAAGCATAATTCAGCGTAGGAACCTGAAACTTTTGAAATATAAACCAACACAAACTGGACGTGGTCAAACATGAAATGACAAGGCTAAACATTGATATCCTTGGAATTAGTAAAATCAAATGGACTGGAATGGGACATTTGATATTTTATTATCCCCTTGAATTTTACAGGTGCAGCTTATATGCGGGTGCAGCTTATATTCGGGCCAATACGGTATTATAAATGATAAATTATTATAATGTACTTTCTATATTTGCATATATTATATTGTTTTATTCTTTTGAGAAAAATCCACAAAAGGGTTAAAAGAAAAAGAAGAAATAAAGCAGATGAAAGATCAAAAGTAAGGTTGATTTAAAGCGGCGGGAGAATAAAAGATAAGACACAAAAGCAAAAAAATGTTGTGCCAGTTGTTGCTACTGTGAAATATGAAAATAGTGTCAAAGCAATATTTGATTGATTTTGTGTTGTGGCGATCCACTATAATAGTTGTTAGCTTGTGATTAATGCCTGCAAGATGAGTTCTACGCAGGCGTTACAAGCTACTAACCCTAAATCGCGCAACTGGGCATGTGTGACATGAGCAGTTGTGTTATAGCGCTAATGTGCATGCGCAGTACAAATGACCTAATGCGCATGCGTGAAACGGCACAGGGGGAGAGTATAGGAAGGGAGGGTGGGAAGGAGTGAGGAAAGGGAGGAAGGAAAGGAGAAAGGGAAGAGAGAAAGGGAGAGGGCGTGCAGTTGGGGATGGAGAAGATGGGAAATAATAAGAGAAGATAGAGAGAGAGAGAGGGTTGGAAGGAGTAGGAGAAGAGAGAGAGAGAGAGGGTTGGAAGGAGTAGGAGATGAGAGAGAGAGGGTTGGAAGGAGTAGGAGAAGAGAGAGAGAGGGTTGGAAGGAGTAGGAGATGAGAGAGAGAGAGGGTTGGAAGGAGTAGGAGATGAGAGAGAGAGAGAGGGTTGGAAGGAGTAGGAGAAGAGAGAGAGAGGGTTGGAGAGAGAGAGAGAGGGGGTTGGAGAGAGAGAGGGGGTTGGAGAGAGAGAGAGAGAGACTTGGAGAGAGAGAGGGAGTTGAAGAGAGAGAGAGAAAGAGAGGAGGTTGTAGAGAGAGAGGGTTGGAGAGAGAGAGAGAGAGGGTTGGAGAGAGAGAGAGAAAGAGAGGGTTGGAGAGAGAGGGGGTTAGAGAGAGAGAGGATTGGAGAGAGAGAGAGAGAGAGGGTTGGAGAGAGACAGAAAGAGGGTTGGAGAGAGATAGAGGGTTGGAGAGAGAGAGAGAGTTGGAGAGAGAGAGAGAGGGTTAGAGAGAGAGAGAGAGGGTTGGAGAGAGAGAGAGAGGGTTGGAGAGAGAGAGAGAGAAAGAGAGCGGGTTGGAGAGAGAGAGAGAGAGAGAGAGAGGGTTGGAGAGAGAGAGAGGGTTGGAGAGAGAGAGAGGGTTGGAGAGAGAGAGAGGGTTGGAGAGAGAGAGGGTTGGAGAGAGAGAGAGAGGGTTGGAGAGAGAGAGAGATGGGGGGGAGTTGGAGAGAGAGAGAGCGTTGGGGGGAGAGAGAGAGTGAGGGTTGGAGAGAGAGAGAGGGTTGGAGAGAGAGAGAGGACGAGAGAGAGAGAGAGGTTGGGAAGGAGTGAGTGAAGGGAGAGAGGAAGAGGGTAGGAAGCAGTAAGAGAAGGGAGAGGGAGAGAGTGAGAAGGAGCGAAAGAAGGGAGAGAGAAAGAGGAAGAGGTTGGGATGGAGTGAGTGAAGGGAGAGAGAGGAAGAGGGTAGGGGGAGTAAGTAAGAGAAGGGAGAGGGAGAGAGTGAGAAGGAGCAAAAGAAGGGAGAGAGAGGAGAGAGAGACAGAGAAAGAAAGAGGAAGAGGTTGGGAAGGAGTGAGTGAAGGGAGAGAGAGGAAGAGGGTAGGAAGGAGTAAGAGAAGGGAGAGGGAGAGAGTGAGAAGGAGCGAAAGGAGGGAGAGAGAGAGGGGGAGAGAGAAGGAGGAAGAGGTTGGGAAGGAGTCTGTGAAGGGAGAGAGAGGAAGAGGGTAGGAAGGATTAAGAGAAGGGAGAGGAGGGAGAGGGAGAGAGTGAGAAGGAGCGAAAGAAGGGAGAGAGAGGGGGAGAGAGTGTGAAGGAGTGAGATAAAGGAGAGAGAAGGAGAGGGTGGGAAGTAGGGTAAGAGAGAGACACACATAGAAGAGAGAAAATTATATGATACTTTAATTTATGATGGACAAGTTACTATTTTATTATAAACTGCAGTGTATATAATGCCTATAAAGGTAATACTTATATATCAGCTTATAGATGTCACTAGTAACAATTTATTATTGATATATAACATAATACTGGAGATAATGGTTACAGTTGTTTATATAAATTAAACCATTACTGACATGTTGTATTTGGCTGAAATCTGTGTGCCCCTTCAGTGCCCCTGCAGCCCATTACTTTTTCTCAGTCTAACACAGAACAAAAATAAAATGAATTTACATGAAATCAGATTATTCTTATAAAGAATAAGAAACCAGAAAAATAACTTTTAAAATCAAATTAGGAATAAAAAGAGCAATTCAATGCTTAACCTTGTAACAAAAGTAAGGTTTGGACAATTTTCCAATCAAGTAGTATATATATAGTGTGAAACAAAATTGTATTGCAGCTATTGTACGTCATGTTCTGATAAAGGATATATTCTCAGCTGTGCTAGTTTTGTAGTCATATTTCTGTGTTCTTATTAGATTACTTTGGACACAGGTTCTGTTGTCCTTTGATAAAGTGGAGTAATAAAGAAGAAATAGGAAACTGATTCTTTCAGGCAACAGTTCAGAAGAGGCTACCTTGAAATCATGAGGACATCTGTAAAGAAATGAGTAACAGGACCAGAAATGTTACCTGGAACATAAGTTTCCATCTACAGCACCCAATCAGTGAAGAGCAGAACAAGTGTCACTATAACATTCCCTCATTAGTCTGCTTGCTGCATTGAAGCTGTCAGCTGTCAGTTTGATTTCTTATTGCACCAGCATTTCAAAGCAAAACTTCTTCTTCAGCATCCTCCAAGTTCAGGTAACACAGAAAGTCAAAAAAGAGGGAGAACTTCTTTATAAAATGTACCATTGAGCCAAGAACCAGTAAATATATACTGTATTTCTAGAAATACAAGAAATACAGTTTTTTGGATACAGTTGGGAAATGTAAGTTTTATGAATGCATTAATTATATATGGCTTATAGTTCATGGAAAAATGTAAAATATTGTAGTGAGAAATTCATTAAATAATCTGCTGAAAACCTCAGAATATATTGTGTGTATATTGTATTATTTATTGCCTTCAGACTTGAGTTTTAGCTACCAAAGTCAAAAATGATACCAGCTACAGCATTATCTGTACCTTCATTTGCTATCCATGCTGGCATTGTATGTTGCAAGTGCCTCTATTATTTATATGAAATATTTACATTGTTATCAGTATGTAAGGGCCAGTCAATATTTTTTCTTCTGTTTTGTGTTATTTATAGTATTACTTAGAGCAGCATTTCCCAAACTTTGGATTGTGGATCATTAGTGCTTCATGCATGTCGTCTGCAAAACCTCTGTATAACAATGTTTTTTTCTAAATATTATAATTAATAATTTAATATTATGAAATCAAATAAAAATACATAAAGTAACACAGAAGTGTCTAAATATTGAATTATTAGTTGTTGTTTAGAAGTGTAAGTGCTGTATTCAATGTAGTGTAAATCATTCCTATTAATCAACAACAGGCAGTACATTTCTTAAAGTTGGCTCCCTACTACAGTTCTTCTGCAGTTGGCAAAGCAACTTGTTTATAAGAATGTTGTTTTTTTTCCTCAATTTTATTTGTATTATGGGAAAAATGTTTACAATGTTTTTGTTTTATTTAGCTACTTCACCCCCCCCCCCCTCACCTCCCACCTACTAATTTGCAAAAAGGTGTTTGTGATGCAACTTATCACTGCATCACACTGTGCACTATGCTTTAGTTCTATGTGTGAAGATCTATCAATCAGATACTTCCACACATGGAGGAATCTTACTGCCTCTTCTTTATTGGTTGCAAGAGAAAGTGGTTGCCTCCCAGAAGGAACAGGATGCACTCTGCCTGTGAGCTGCTCGGAGCTGTAGTTCTACAGCTTGCCTTAAGCAATGTGTTTCCCTGCATGTACTTTGCTCATAGTATACTACTGAGAAGTAAAAATGTCATTCATAGAGCCAGCTAAGTGGTGTGCATGGTCTGGATAGAGGAGTCTCTATGTATCTCTATGTATAAGGATTAGCTTGTGACCTGTATAGCTGTGTGCAAGGACTGAATAGAGTGGTCTCTGTGCATAAGGATCTGCATATTACTGCTTGTGACTTTTATAGCTGTGTGCGTGGTCTGGATATAGGGTTCTGTATGTATAAGGATCTCCATATTACTGCTTGTGACTTTTATAGCTGTGCAAATAGTTTGGATAGAGGGGGTCTCTTTGTTTAAGTATCTGCATATTACTGCTTGTGACTTGTATAGCTGTGTGCGTGGTCTGGATAGAGGGGTCTCTGTGTATAAGGTTCTTCATATATTTTGTATAACATCATAAACCACAAGCTAAAAAAAGAAAAGAAAAGCTTTATTCATTGAACAGCTCTCGGTGTGTGGCTTCTCATAGATTTGTATGGGGGACTCACCCTGCAACCTGATGAAGTAATTTAGGAGGAGGAACACCGCTCCCCTCTGAGCTCTGAATCAGGCAGTAGGCAGGCAGAAAAATATCAACAGTTAAATCCACAAAAATTTAAGGGCCTCATTAAATTCTCCCTCGTAGTTCTCTCAGTCCTCGCAAAAGGCAGTTTTTTTGCTATTTGCGAGGACCGAATCCCTCGCAGCCTGATTTGCGAGATGACTCAGAAAAATCGCCGAGAGTAGGCTCCGAGAGAGCTATGGAGTCACACGCAGCCATAAATCTATGAGTGATTCTCGCACCTCTGAAGAATCCCTATGGGCACAAAAAGTGCACGCAAGGGATCCTAAAACCTCTACGTTCTGCCTCCGAGCAGCCCGAGACAGCCATGTGAGGCTCCCCCCTGCCCCCTATACACATCCCCATGCTGCAGGGGTCCCTATAGGGACCCCTGCAGCACCCACACTAACCCCTTGCAGTGGGGGGCCCCAATCTGCATAGATCAGGCCCCCGCTGCATTTAAAAAATGTATATTCCCTGCCCCGGCTCCTTAAAGGGTCCGCGGCACACTATTAACAATCCCGGCCGCGGCACCTAAAATTAACCCCCCTCTATGCTGTGGGGTCCCCATTGGGACCCCCGAAGTGTACCCACATTAACCCCTTGCTGCAGGGGTCCATAGGGACCCCCGCAGCCCCCCACATTAACCCCTTGCAGCGGGGGTCCCCGATCGGCACCAATCGTGACCCCGCTGCATTTACATTTTTACATTTCCCTTAAAGGACCGTAAAGGTCCTGAAAGGACTTGCACTAAAAAATATTAACCCCAGGCAACTAAGATTAACCCCATAACTCATGGGGGTCAATGCAGACCCCCATAAGCCCTTAATTAACCCTATAACTCATGGGGGTCAATACAGACTCCCATAAGACCTTAATTAACCCTATAACTCATGGGTGTCAATACAGACCCCCATAAGCCCTTAATTAACACCGTCACTCATGGGTGTCAATACAGACCCCTATAAGCTCTTAATTAACCCCGTCACTCATGGGGGTCAATACAGACCCCCATAAGCCTTAATTAACCCTGTCACTCATGGGGTCAATACAGACCCCAATAAATCAATACAGACCCCCATAAGCCCTTAATTAACCCCGTCACTCATGGGTGTCATTACAGACCTCCATAAGCCCCTAATAAACCCTGTCACTTATGGGGGTCAACACCGACCCCCATAAACCTTAATTAACCCTGTCACTCATGGGGGTCAATACAGACCCCCATAAGCCTCTATTTAATCCCATCAGTCCCATAAGGGTATATAACCCTGATATGATTATGACCCTTATGGGACTGTTAAAACCCTAACATTAACCACATAAGTGCCATGACGGTCCACAAGGACCATCATGACACTAACTACAAACACTACACTATAGCCCCCAATAAACCATTAAATCTAAACTAACCCCCCTCTACACTAATCTATTAACACTTACTCAACCTACCTACACTACCTACCCCCTAATAACCCCACCACTCTAATTACAAAAAATAAAAAAAACTACTTTACAGAAAATAAAAAAACCTAAGTCACCAAAAATAAAAATAACCTACATTACAGAAAATAAAAAAAATACATTACAACCCCCCCACCCCCCCACACTACAGAAAAAAAAATATATACACCTTAAAAGGAAAGACAGACATACATTACATACAATACATTACATACAATACATACAATACAAATAAAATACCCCCTATCTATCTAACATACAGTCTATTTAATATACAATAAATCCTAACAAGGCCGCGCCGGAGAAGAAAAGAAGAAGGACGGGACATGCTGGAAAGGTGAGTAGAATATTTATAATGTTTATTTATTGTATGTTAATGTGTTGTACTAATTTTTGTTTTTGTTTTACCCCTAGGTTGGTGATCTGAAGGAACATCTCAAAGGTAAGTGGTCTTAATTATTTTATTTTAGCTTAGAATAAGAGTTTGTGTATGTAGTTAGGATTTTAATTATTTTATTTTAGCTTAGCATTAAGGTTTCTGGATGTAGTAAAGATTTATTGTATATTAAATAAATTGTATGTTTGATAGATAGGGGGTATTTTTTTGTATTGTATGTATTGTATGTAATGTATTGTATGTAATGTATTGTATGTAATGTATTGTATGTATTATATTGTGTATGTCTGTCTTTCCTTTTCAGGTGTGTAATTTTTTTTCTGCAGTGTGGTGGTGGTGGTGGTGGGGGGGGGTTGTAATTTATTTTTTATTTTCTGTAATGTAGGTCTTTTTATTTTTGGTGAGAGGTTTTTTATTTTCTGTAAGGTAGTTTTTTTTATTTTTTGTAATTAGAGTGGTGGGGGTTTATTAGGGGGTAGGTAGTATAGTAAGGTAGTGTAAGTGTTAATAGAGGGGGTTAGCTTAGATTTAATGGTTTATTGGGGGGTATAGTGCAGTATAGTGTTTGTACTTAGTGTCATGATGGTCCTTGTGGACCGTCATGGCACTTATGTGGTTAATGTTAGGGTTTTAACAGCCCCATAAGGGTCATAATATATTCTTATGGGACTGATGGGATTAAATAGAGTTTTAGGGGGGTCTGTATTGACCCCCATGAGTACTGGGGTTAATTATTGTGCTTATGGGGGTCTGTATTAACCCCCATGATTTATAGGGTTAATTAAGGCCTTATGGGGGTCTGTATTGACCCCCATGAGTTCTAGGGTTAATGATTGTGCTTATGAGGGTCTGTATTGACCCCCATGAGTTATAGGGTTAATTAAGTGCTTATGGGGGCCTGTATTGACCCCCATGAGTTATAGGGTTAATTATTGGCTTATGGGGGTCTTTATTGACCCCCATGAGTTATAGGGTTAATTATTGTGCTTATGGGGGTCTGTATTGACCCCCATGAGTTATAGGGTTAATTATTGGCTTATGGGAGTCTTTATTGACCCCCATGAGTTATAGGGTTAATTATTGTGCTTATGGGGGTCTGTATTGACCCCATGAGTTATGGGGTTAATTTTAGTTGCCTGGAGTTAATATTTTTTAGTGCAAGTCCTTTCAGGACCTTTACGGTCCTTTAAGGACCCGCAAGGCGGGAAATTAAAAAATCTAAATGCAGTGGGGTCACGATCGGTGCCGATCGGGGACCCTTGCTGCAAGGTGTTAATGTGGGGGGTCTGCGGGGGTCCCTATGGACCCCTGCAGAAAGGGGTTAATGTGGGGACAATTCGGGGGTCCCCCAGCATAGAGGGGGGTTAACTTTAGGTGAAGCGGCCGGGATTGTTAATAGTGTGCTGCCGGCCCTTTAAGGAGTCGCGGAGGGGAATTTAAAAGTTTTAAATGCAGCGGGGGCCTGATCGGTGCTGATCGGGGACCCCCACTGCAAGGGGTTAATGTGGGAGGGCTGTGGGGGGCCCTGTCATGATTTAATTGTTGAAGGACTCATATTGTCAGTGGTTTGTGAGTATGTCCAAGGGAGCATGACATTGTTACATTGGGATTATGTGTTATTGTGTGGTTATTATGTATCCTAGGTATAATATATTATGAGGGAAAATGTTATATAGAACATATGTGGAATTGGTAGAAATGTTCTGGATAGAAGTTAGCTGCAGATCATTGCACACTCAAACATGCAGACCTTGGGTCAAGACAGATGCATGTGCTTCAAGTGGTCCTGGGCAAACACTTGAGTTTAACATAAAGGTTATCTAATGAATGTGATCTCAAGAGCTTTGATAGCCCAAGGTTGCAAGCCAGATGGGCTGACATCACACACACACAAATGTACACAAGGGTGTGGTATTGGAGAGTATAAATATGTTGTTTTGTTCATTCAATAAAGTTGGCAATATAGTTTTCACATAAACAAGGTGTGAGACTATTTCTGTGTGTTGTATCCTGACTTGGGGAGTGGTCTTGCTATGGGCCACTAAGTAACCTGGATCCAGTATTCTCTGCCTGTAGCTTTTGGGCCTTGCAATCTTCAGAAGCCATCTTTTGTGCCACAGAGATCAGGAAGTACATGATTCTGCTGGGGTAGGTTTGAACTAGGTTCATATCAAGCCCCCTTGAAGAAGCAGATCGTGACAGGCCCTATGGACCCCTGCAGCAAGGTGTTAATGTGGGGACCCCCGCATAGAGGAGGGTTAATTTTAGGTGCCGGGGGGGGGTAGTTGGAGTACCCCCCATGGCAGGGTTTTTGTGTGGGACTGCCACGGAGGTCCCGTTTAGGACCCCTGCACTAATTGATGAGGTGTGGGAGCCTGCGAGATCATCTCGCAGGCTGTTACTTCTCATGTACATTATTGCAGTGTTTATACAGACGGCCCTGCTGCGTAGCTCACACGTTGCTCGCAGCAGGGCTAATTTAATAGCGTCGGAACTTTGAGAAATTTTGCAGTACATAGGGTTTATGTAGAACCCTCCTATTTACGAGGCTGGAATTTAATAAGGTTGTAAATGTGTGGTTATCTTAGTAAAACATGCACATATTTCAAAAATGAAAAAAAGGATTTCAGCATGGTTTTAGGAGATCTTTACTGTTGTGTGGTCCTAACTGTGCTACAGCTTGCCTTGAGGAATGTGTTTCCCTGCATTTACTTTGCTCTTAGTATACTAATGAGCAGTTTAAATGTCATACATAGAGCCAGCTAAGAGGTGTGCATGGTCTGGATAGAGGAGTCTCTATGTTTAAGAATTTGCATATTACTGCTTGTGATTTGTATAGCTGTGTGCGTAGTCTGCATAGAGTGGTCTCTTTGTATAAGTATCTGCATATTAGCTGTGTGTGTGTTCTGGATAGAGGAGACTGAGTATAAGGATGTTCATATTACTGCTTGTGACTTGTATAGCAGTGCGCATGGTCTGGATAGAGTGGTCTCTGTGTACAAGGATCTGCATACTACTGCTTGTGACTTGTATAGCAGTGCGCGTGGTCTGGATAGAGTGGTCTTTGTGTAGAAGGATCTGCATATTACTGCTTGTGACTTGTATAGCAGTGCGCGTGGTCTGGATAGAGAGGTCTGTGTGTATAAGGATCTGCATAGCACTGCTTGTGAATTGTATAGCAGTGTGCGTGGTCTGGATAGAGGGGTCTCTGTGTATAAGGATCTGCATATTACTGCTTTTGACTCGTATAGCTGTGTGTGTGGTATGGACACAGGGTTCTCTGTGTATAAAGATCTGCATATTACTGCTTGTGACTTGTATAGCTGTGCATGTGGTCTGGATAGAGGGGTCTGTGTATAAGGATCTGCATATTACTGCTTGTGACTTGTATAGCTGTGCACATGGTCTGGATAGAGGGGGTCTCTGTGTAGAAGGATCTGCATATTACTGCTTGTGACTTGTATAGCTGTGCGCATGGTCTGGATAGAGGGGGTCTCTGTGTATAAGGTTCTTCATATATTTTGTATAACATTATAAACCACAAGCTAAAAAAGAAATAAAAAGCTTTAATCATTGAACAGCTCTCAGTGTGTGGCTTCTCATAGATTTGTATTGGGGACTCACCCTGCAACCTGATGAAGTAATTTAGGAGGAGGAACACCACTCTGCTCTGAGCTCTGAGTCAGGTAGTAGGAAGGCATAAAAATGTAAACTGACAAAAATTTAAATATGTGGTTATCTTAGTAAAACATGCACATATTTAAAAAATAAGGATGTTTTAAATACAAGCAATATAATCACAAATTAAAATGATATTCAGCTTGTGATTTGCCCTCTTACAGCACTAACAAACTGATAACTCTATTTGATATAAATTATATGGCGTGCTCTTATGCTGATGATTCTGGGCTAGACTTTAACACAATCTCAATATTAAAAACTATCCATACTCCAAATCATAAGCACTTCAGGGCAAAGGTAATGTAACCATTTGGTTGTCTTCATGTTAAATTAACTTGTAAATTAAAATGATTTTTTTTTAAATTTACCTTTATAAACCACTGTTCACATCCATTGCACTATACATATAAATGCATACATATAGAGAACAAGTCTCAAAGGTCTACATTCCTCAGTAAAGAGCATGCATTCAGATCTGCAGAAAATTAGTTTGTGAGATCAGTTTTTCAAATTAGGGTCCCAGTAGCAGAGAAGAAACGCCAGTGTCAACAGCACCAGCAACAAAATGCATCTTTCATTGTGAGTTGGAGTCAATGGGGAATATACCCATGTATATAGATATCAGAAACATTTTTACCATCTTTACTAGCTGTGAACCAAATGCAACCGATTTTTTACTGGCATGTATAAAATTGAATCTTGTAGATTTTTGTTGGTTAACACAAGAGGCATAACTTTCCAAAAATATACACAAGACAATTCCTGGCTATACATTTCTATATCTAAACATACTTTTCTTGCAGATAAATATTTCCGTTGGCTGCCCAATTGGCCTACACATGGTGTTTTTAGCCAGACTGTTACTCCATTCCAAGTCCTGCACTTTATTCTTAACTTTAAAACCACGCTATGAGCATGCTTGACTTTGTCATGATAGTATAGACCTTAAAAGGACATGGAAGGTACCTAATTGTTAAAATTAAAATAATATTCTAAGTATTTATTTGCATATATAAACATAATTTTTATTAACAAGCGCCTACTCTCTCAAACCTTCTAAAAAGTCCTAACAAAGGTCCTCCCCTTGTTGCTCATGCACACAGTGTTTCTGTTGGTACTTGATGTACTAGCCAATCACAGACTGTCTCAACAGCTTGCTGTTGGAAGATGTAGACATACTAGCCAAGCAGATTGTCTTTCAGCAGCATTTCAAGTCTTATCAACATGGAGTGCCAGCTAAATGTGCAAATCATGTAAAATGTTTTCTAACTAGCATTGTTTTCAGGTGAAATAGGACTTTCATGTTAATGCCAGATTCAGACAAAAAATACGGTTATAAAAAAAGGTTTCAGTGATATTGTGAAATGTGTTAGACTTTTAACACTATATTGACATTTTTCTATATACATAGAAAATTAATTTTCAAAAGTAGCTTTTTTTCATGGAATAAACAAACTTTAGGTCAGGAACTTTTCATGCACAAAATCCTTTTCCTAGATTTAACATGTGCTATGTTAAACATAATACAAACATAATATTTTCTTAATATTGGCTAACGTCAGTTTTAAATTAAAGAAAACAGGATAACATTTCTGTGTGACTCACCTGCTGCTAAAAAAAAATACAAGGCTTGCACGAGTGTCATATTTTTATTAACATTGTAAAATATAATAGGGGTGAAATTGAGGCTGACTGCTCCTCTGGAGTCTTCCTCGATAGATAGAGATATTAAAGTGACCAATTTTGGTATTGAAGTGAAATATCTCTGACTTAAGAGCGAGGAAGTTTTGAAGCAATAATGCCTTTAAAAGGAAATAAAAATACTCATGACTTATTCCTAGTTAACCAAAAGTTGCACTATTACAGAAATAGACATTCGTAGTTCAGCTTTTACACAATGATTAACACTTCTGTGTTGGGAATTCTGGGCAAGATCAGTTTTTATTTGGAATGTAGAAAACAAAATACTTGTAATGAATATAAAATGAGTGTAGTACAAGCAAACAGTGTAAGCAAACATGTAAAAAATGTGATTTGTTTGCTTAATACAGTCTCTAATCCTATGAGTTAAAAGGAATATTATTAAAACTCTTTATTTATAAAGTGCCAGCATTTTCCATGAAACTATTTACAATTATATACTAAAGTAAAAAAGGTTCAGTAAATACAAAGATAGAACAACTTAAAGTTTACAGGACAGTGGCAGGGCTACTTCTGGTGCAGTAGGTGCAAAGTACCAGGGCTCACAGCCTTGAGTAAAAGGGTGCTCTTGATTTAAAAGGGGAGATTAGCGAAAAATGATGTTATATAATGGTGATCTAACCACATTCATACATTGTTGTTCTTTTATTGATCACTACAGGCACCTTCTTTGGATAGAGAACTTGCAAGGGGTCCCACCATTCACTAGCCATAGCTCTGTTGCAGGGCACAACTGGGAGTATGAGACAAGAGAGTAAGACAGATACATAGTGGGAAGTGAGCAAGTTGTATCCACTGGAAGTGGTGGTGTCATATGGGGTTTGGGTCAGTTAGTCATAGTAGTGTATGTGAATTTTACATGTTAAAGGGAGAGAAAAGCGGTTCCAAATATAATATAATTTAAAACTAAAGGTTATAACCAGTGCTTTGACAGCTGACTGTTCTTAAAATAGTTTGTATATTCCTTGGGAATGCATGAGAGACTAAAAACAATGCAGGAAGACCCCTAGCTTAGGCTAAAGAGTAATTAGCAGATATGTGGCCCTATTCTAATAGAAGCCTGCGAATGTCTCAAACTCATAAATTTGCCTGCAGGTTTTTCTCTCTCTAAATGTTTAGATGTATTCTATTGAGTCAAGCTTGTAATTCATCTCCTTAAGCCTAAACTTGTAAAACCTGCCTTTTGTAAGTAGGATTTCAGACTGGATGCCCATATGATCTGACAATATTTAAGCAAGTCCGTAATTTACTTCTTAGATGCAGCCAATAGTAAATGAGAAAGTCATCATAGTGTTAGTAAAACATGTTAGTTAAAACACAAGTTAGACATATTCTGCAATCAGAAGCTAATAATTAATTAGTGCCATTAATTAGTGCCAATAAGTAATATTTGACAATCGGGCTCACAATCTAGCACTGTATAAAATGCATTGGATCATCTATTTTAGTTCATGTGAATTTCATGATATGTATTAACCCCTTGAGTCCCGGGATCGATATTACTCAGAAAAAACAGTTAAAAAAATTGTTTTAATTGCATATTTGTGGGATTGGGACTGGTGTGCAATTAATTCTAATGTCTTTCCATGCCTTCCGTGCTTTTAAAGTACAGTGTTGTATGTTTAATTGTTTCTACGGTTCTAATAAGTGTTTGAAAAATGCCTTGCCATTCCTATTTAGTACTCATATTTTTTTGGACTGAGACATGATACTTTTTTTCAACTGCAGGTTAGACTTTATTTGCGAGCTAGCGCCACAGGTCTAATAGAATATGGATTTTGCGTAACTTAAATTAGTTGGAGCTGTGCTAACACCAATGGAGTTCTATGGCCGGTTTTGAGGCTTTGGCTGGCCCGTAGTGATTATGGGCGGGCAACTCATAATTGCATTGCAAGTAGCTAATATAATATGTGGAAATATTAAGAGTGATTTTAAGTGTGTATAAATTTACGATTTGGGCAATAGAAAAGGGCCCATGGGAACTAGAACGTTTAGTAATTATTGTCAATCAAAATTATAACGGATGATGGATTTTTGATAGATTAAAAGTACAAACTTGAATGTAAGTGGTGCTTCTTTAAGAGTGGAGGTGATAGACTTCCGTGAAACAATGTTTTTTTTAGTAAGCTATTAAAGCTATGGAAAAAGGAGACATTCTAACAAAGCATTCCACAAACCAGGTGCAGTACAGATACATCCTGTAGACAGGAGTAAGAGGAGATAACAAATGGATGAAAGACACCGTTCTTGAATGTATAGATGTATTGGTGAGAGTATTTGGATGCAAGGGCAGACACATAAGAGGATGCTCTGTTATTAAGAGCTTTATATTTTTAGTCAGGATTTTAAATATTTTCCTGGAGGTTATGTTTAGTAAGTGGAATGACTTAGGGCCTCATTCAATTATCGGCCGTAAAACGGCCGCAAAGCTGCGATTCCTTGCGGCCGTCTTACGGCCCCGTGTAGAGCTACTTTTACCTTGCAATTCAATTATACGGCGCTGCAAGGATATCCCCTTCCGGCCGGCCGCATATCATGCAAACGGCCGGAAGCTTTTTCCCAGCGCCCGTAAATCTTGTTTTCCGGCCGCAAAGTCCGAAAACTGAAAATGCAAATATAAAATCGAGAATGCACTGTAAAGCTCCGTAAATGCTAGGCATCATAATGGGGGACACGAGGATTAATAGCAACACCCTTTCAAGCTTGCACATCAGCCCAAATCAGATATATTATTTACGGATTACTTTACGTCCCGTAGTTCCGCGGGCTGGTCCTTGTTCAAACCCGTACGGGTTTGGAGATGGAGGGCCGCAAACCAAGCATTGTAATAGCCAATATATATTCAATCCAGCACTGCAAAGCACTGTAAATGATGGGGAACATAACGGGGGGGGCATGAGGATTACTAGCCAAACATTCTCAAGCTTGCACATCGCCAAATTGTACTTTGATTTTAAAATCTGTACAAGTCCCACGGACTTCACTGACCAAGCCCGTAGCTCCGTATTCAAGCCCGTGCGGGCTGTCCTCCAAGCCCGCAGCTCGTTTTTAAAGGCCGTACGTGCTTGGAGGTTAAAGGTATCCATTTTGTTACGGTTTTTGCAGTCTGCATGTAACTGCTGTAACCCTAAAATGGAGGCCCAAGCATTACAGCCTACAAATTAACAAGACTTCAAATTAGTTTAATATTCCTCATATGTTTGATTGGTCAGCACACATATAGGTTCCATTGTAGCCTCTAAAACAGCCCCATAATAGAATATGTCACCCCAATATTGGCGCGCACAGCAAATGTGTTTTGACAACATGCAGCTGACATGAGCGGTCCCACATCATTGCGCAGTTCTAATATTTTGGACTGTTGGGCATCGATGAAAGGGCGCAAGTGATATGACCTAATGCCATAAACCCTTCTAACCCTTGTAGCCGCAGCCTAATCCTAATCCTTACACCCCACCGCCTAATCCTAATCATTAGATCCGCTAGCCTCCTCTCGGGCCTGCTGTTGATGATGCGCGCATGTGTCGGTGCGTAGATGACAGCGCACATTCGATGCACGCTATATGGTTGATCAACGATAGAATACACATCTCGCTCATCACATCTACATTAGAGAATACAAATAGTGGCCAAATCAGACCGCCACTTGGCATATATCAAGTACCAGGGGAATATTTCATTATATGTGGTTAAGTTCTTCAGTTGTGTCCGACTCTCCGTGACCCTATGGACTGCAGCACATTCAGCTAGGTCTCTGCCTGTGCTGTTCTCAAAAGTTTGAAGGCCAAAGAGATTGGAGTGGGTTGTCAGTTCCTCCTCTAGTGGATTGGGATTTGTCTGATCTCTCTGCTATG
Source organism: Discoglossus pictus (assembly GCA_027410445.1). NCBI lineage: Eukaryota > Metazoa > Chordata > Amphibia > Anura > Alytidae > Discoglossus > Discoglossus pictus. The sequence continues at coordinate 156,555,505 of CM050166.1, read as the reverse complement.
ACCTGCCCACCTACAGTAGCTCACAGCTTCATTCAGGTACACAAGCTGCTTCACCACCACCACCACTTAGCAACCCTCACCCATGTAAATTGATAAATAGCAGAACAGTTTGGAAGTTCACCAAATGGGAATAACTAGACACCTGGCACATGGCTCCCACCAGGATGGGCGTAGCAGAGATTACGCCAGATGGCGGTGAGTTTGCTGTCGATCCCAGAGCTTGCGGCCCTTCCTGATGGGTCAGAGTAGAGATGTGTGGTGCATGTTACCCTGGTCCCCTTCAGCATTGCTAAGTAGTGTGAAGGGGCTTGTGTACCTGAATGAAGCTGGGAGCTACTGTAGGTGGGCAGGTCATAGCAGAGAGATCAGACAAGGTCCAATCCACTTGAGAAGGAACTGACAACCCACTCCAATCTCTTTGGCCTTCAAACTTTGGAGAACAGCAAAGGCAGAGACCTAGCTGAATGTGCTGCAGTCCATAGGGTCACGGAGAGTCGGACACAACTGAAGAACTTAACCACATATAATGAAATATTCCCCTGGTACTTGATATATGCCAAGTGGCGGTCTGATTTGGCCACTATTTGTATTCTCTAATGTAGATGTGATGAGCTAGATGTATATGCAATTAGATAGAGATTTAAGGGATCCCAATAGAGCTCATGTGCGTGGCAAAGGGTTCATATGACCTGACTCATGTTTTACTCTTGATATTGAATTGGGTAGTGTGGCTTTAATCATATTATGCATGTTGCAGCATGGTTTGTCAGATTGGCATGTGCATGACCATTACAACATATGATAACCAAAGGATATTTAGCCAATGCATGTTCATTATTGGGCAACTAACTGTATTCACACATATGCTAACTGATGTGGGTGAAGGGGTTTGTGTACTTCAATGAAGCTGTGAGCTAGCCTACATCGGGCCAGTGTAGGGGGGTACGTCTTATCAGAGAGGTCAGACTAATCCCAATCAACTAGAGAAGGAACTGGAAAAGCACTCCAGTGTCACCTGTCCTATTCATTGTAGGCCCTCAGGGGAATGTTCCTACTCCACAGTATCGCTAATCAGACTTGTCATGGGTATTAACCCTATATTAGTAGTAGATATGATATTTGGGATCAGATGATATCTCAAGCTATTCTGACTCCTCAACAGTTTTAGATGTATTGATCTATTGCATGTTAACTATGGATCATCAGTTTACATTTAGAGTAATGTGACACTAATGTAATGCATGTGGATTTCCCTGAACCAAACATATTCATAACACATGGACGCAGTCAGAAAGGTCTAACAAAGCTTTATTTGATAGACAGACCACAATCAGCAGTAGTCAAGATTGTGCATTCACATAACAGTATAACAAAGCTTTATTTGATACACAGACCACAATCAGCAGTGGTCAAGATTGTGCATTCACATAACAGTATAACAAAGCTTTATTTGATACACAGACCACAATCAGCAGTAGTCAAAACTGCATTAATATCATGGGTGCGGTGTGGGCGGGTCCTTGAAGAGCAAGAGGCTGGAAAAAAGGGGAAACCTACAGGGGTCAATCTAATAGTCTAGAATAAGCATGATGCATAGCACCTACCAGGGTCACATGCTGCAACCGGAACCAGAAATCTCTTCATTTAACTGAAGAAACCATTTATGTGCATAGCACTTACAACTTGTAACTAGATCTGCTCAATTAAACAGATGATTCAACCTTTGGACTGTGTAATCCAATCCAGTTTCACACATACAGTGTGTTGAACAAACAAAAATCTGAAAGAAGTGTTCAAATCAAAAAATGCGGAGGAGGATCCAAAACAATTTAGAATCACGATGTATGTACAGTACAGTTCTAAATACTGTACCAATATACCAACTCACCTGATTCCCATCTGCAAGCTTTACTAACCATTAGCTAGGTCTGTGGATAATCAGAAATATGGGCAAATAGCCATTATTATGGAGAGGACACAAAGGTCAGCAGCCAGATTCACTGTTTCTTACATCAGACCCAAAGATCTGTTCTCAGACTGCTATTGAGGTCAGGATCACATGCGTCACTAGTGCATATATTAATGCTGGCTGTTATTAACATGCCATTGTGAGACTTTGCAAGTCCACCGCCATAGCGGTATTAGTCTACATTTAAGCTACCAACAATCATGTTGGAGATATGTGGCTATATGATAGCTTTAAGATTGTGGGAGCTACATGTTAAGGGGGCTGCCATTGAAGGCATGTCTACCTGAGAGGCACTGGGAAAACCCTCCACCTCATAATTACTCCACAATGCTTGCAGATGTAGGAGATGCCTTCATGGACCTAAAATAAAAAAATTAAAAAAAAGACAAAACCTAAAAAATAAGGCCTGAAAACATCATAGGGCCTGCAGCATCTCTTCTCAACAGCACTCCTTAGTGACAATGTATTGGTCACACTACTAATTAACAGCCTCATTAAATTGCTATGTAACAAATTGAATAGGGCTCTATATAAGCACACAGCATCTTTTTGAAAGCAAGTTTTTAGTTAGGGAACTTCTATGCAAGAGCCAGGTCTTCACTAACTAAAAACTTCTGTAAAACCAATATGCTATGTGCTTATATAGAGCCCTATTCAATTGCCCAAATCACATTTGAGTGAGGCCCTTTGTGTTGTGTTTAACCTGTGACCAATTGATGGTCACTGAGGAGTGCTGTTGAGAAGGCGAAAACATGTCTGCAGACCCTATGGGCGTCATTCAATTGCGATATGGCTGATTGAAAAGGGCTCTATATAAGCACAGAGCATATATTTCTTTACAGACGTTTGTAGTTAGTGAAGACCTTGCTTTTGGAGAGAAGTTCACTAACTACAAACATCTGTAGAAAATATGCTCTGTGCTCAAATTGATCCCTTAGCAATCGGCCACATTGCAATTGAATGAGGCCCTATGTCCTCCTCCGCTTGGGCCCAGGACCCACATCACCTGTGCCCATCCTCCGTCTCCCCTCTGGTGGTGATGGTGGGGGGGGAGGGCGGGGGGGGGGCGGGCGGTGCCAGGCAGCGGTGGTCTGGGCGGTGGCGGACACATGGGAGGAGAGGAGGGGCCAGGCTGCTCTTGGCTGGGGGATTGTGAGATCCCCGTTGATGCTGGGCTGGGGACCATGGCATGTCTGAGCAGCCTGACCTGAAGGTGCTCCGATGTCATGTGGTGCCTCCTCACCTCCCTGGAAAGCCTGGCCAGGCTGTGGGTCATCTGTGACCTGAGGGCAGAGATGCTGGCATCCATCCGGAGCTGGTTGGCCTCGATCCTCTGGCTGCTGGCCAGCAGCTCCTTCAGGACGGCCAGTGTCTCCACCTGCACAGCCTGGCTCTGCGGTGACGACACCGCTGGGTGGGCGTAGTGAGGTGATGCGGGGAGGTCCACAGCTGGAGCCGGTGGGGAGAATGTGCCCGGTGGTGACCAGGCCAGCACACTTTGTGGGGAAGGAGGTGCTGTCCCTTGGGGGGATGAGGGCCCCAGAGCAAGCCTTTCGAGGATGGGCATAGGCCCAGGGCTTGGGGCAGGTGACCCCGCAAGGTCAATGACCAGCCCATCCTCTGACTCCGAGCCCTCTGATCTCCTTTCCTCCTCCCCCTGTGCTGGAGGATCCTGGTACGGGGCTGATGGCCCCGCCTCCTCGCTATGGTCACAGGACCCAGAGCTCCTCCTGGATGCTGAGAGATAGAGAAGAAAGGTACATGTCATTAGTATGTTGATTAGCTCATTGATAGGTGTTCATTTCTAATTATCTGACATCTAGCCTTGAATATGGATGATTCTCCTCTTTGCAACTCTGATTAGCTATCTTATACTAGCTGTTATCTATTCTTAGGTTTCTGTTCTGGATGGTTCTCGGCTCACAACTCTATCTGTATTACGGCTGCTGTCTGTAACTGCGTAGGCTGAACGGGCACACCAATACATGGACTCTGTATTACAGGGGTGTCCAAACTCTTTCCCAGATTGGAAGATATCCTTTCTGTGCACTGGTGAGTCAATCAGGATGAATGAAGAAGCGATTGACTCACCTGTGTGCAGCAGGGTTATCAAATCCAGCCATGTGTGTGGCCCACCAGGACCGCGTTTGGACACACCTGCTCTATTGCTTGATTACTGTTGTGGTGACCAGGAATGACAGTGATTTGTCAGCTTCATGAATTTAACGATGCATCCATCTATCCCTTGTTATTTCATGGAGCTGACATGTCATTGTCATGGCCATGTGTAGTGTGTGTGATGCACATGTGGTGGCATGTTGCTGTATGTCATATTCACCTGCCATGGAGGCTGGGTCCTGCTGCTCCACCGGGCCTGATGCTCCAGCTGCGTCGGAGGGTGCAAGCATGGCCCTTGCAATCCCTTCATGGGCAAGGTACTTGACCCTCCGCCCCTCGGCCTCCTGCACCATCTTCCTCCTCACCGCGGCCCTGATGTCGTCAAACCGGTGCTTAATGGACCGCAGACTCCGTCCACGGCCCGCCACACCGTTGACCAGATCCACCACCTGCTGCCAAGCAGTAGCACGGGGCCCAGCCTTTACTTCCCTACCCCCCGAGGTGATGACGGGGCGGGCACGGATGGCCTCCAGGAGGACCCTGTTTTCCTCCCGGCTATAATTGTGGGCCCTGGACCTGCCGCCAGCCTCTTGCTCTTCTGCCTGGGGATGAGGACCCTCTCCACTCTCCCTCCTCCTCCTCCTTCCTCCTCCTACTCTCCTCTCCTCCCTCCCTCCTCTCCTCTCTTCTCTCCCTCCTCTCCTCTCCTCTCTCCCTCCTCCTCCTCTCCTCTCCTCCCTCCTTCCTCTACTCTCCTCTCTCCCTCCTCCTCCTCTCCTCTCCTCCCTCCTTCCTCTACTCTCCTCTCTCCCTCCTCCTCTCCTCTCCTCCCTTCTCCCTCCTCCTCTCCTCTCCTCCCTCCTTCCTCTACTCTCCTCCCTTCTCCCTCCTCTCCTCTCCTCTCTCCTCTCCTCCTCCTTCTCCTCCTCTCCTCCCTCCTTCTCCTCCTCTCCTCCCTCCTCCTCTCCTCCCTCCTTCCTCCTCCTTCCTCCTCCTCTCCTCCCTCCTCCACTACCTCCTCCTCCTCTCCTCTCCTCCTCCACTACCTCCCCCTCCTCCACTAGTACCTCCTCCTCACTCCTCCCTTCCTCTTCCCCACCTCCACGCCCCGGGACTCCCTGCCACTCCTCCACCCTCTGCTCCTCTCCCTCCATCACCACCTGAAAAGAAAAGAAAGAGAAAGAAAGAAATGTTTTAGTGGGTTTGCCTGCTCCACGCTCGTCCCCCATTCTGATCGCCTATAACACTATTTCTGCTTGGATATCAATGTTGGAACTAACTGCAGTAATCAACCTTAAGTGGACAGAGCCTGTGACAGCAGTGGGAGGGGTGTACAGCACCACGGGGCCCAGCCTTTACTTCCCTACCCCCCGAGGTGATGACGGGGCGGGCACGGATGGCCTCCAGGAGGACCCTGTTTTCCTCCCGGCTATAATTGTGGGCCCTGGACCTGCCGCCAGCCTCTTGCTCTTCTGCCTGGGGATGAGGACCCTCTCCACTCTCCCTCCTCCTCCTCCTTCCTCCTCCTACTCTCCTCTCCTCCCTCCCTCCTCTCCTCTCCTCTCTCCCTCCTCTCCTCTCCTCTCTCCCTCCTCCTCCTCTCCTCTCCTCCCTCCTTCCTCTACTCTCCTCTCTCCCTCCTCCTCCTCTCCTCTCCTCCCTCCTTCCTCTACTCTCCTCTCTCCCTCCTCCTCTCCTCTCCTCCCTTCTCCCTCCTCCTCTCCTCTCCTCCCTCCTTCCTCTACTCTCCTCCCTTCTTCCTCCTCTCCTCTCCTCTCTCCTCTCCTCCCTCCTTCTCCTCCTCTCCTCCCTCCTTCTCCTCCTCTCCTCCCTCCTCCTCTCCTCCCTCCTTCCTCCTCCTTCCTCCTCCTTCCTCCTCCTCTCCTCCCTCCTCCACTACCTCCTCCTCCACTACCTCCTCCTCCACTACCTCCTCCTCCACTACCTCCCCCTCCTCCACTAGTACCTCCTCCTCACTCCTCCCTTCCTCTTCCCCACCTCCACGCCCCGGGACTCCCTGCCACTCCTCCACCCTCTGCTCCTCTCCCTCCATCACCACCTGAAAAGAAAAGAAAGAGAAAGAAAGAAATGTTTTAGTGGCTTTGCCTGCTCCACGCTCGTCCCCCATTCTGATCGCCTATAACACTATTTCTGCTTGGATATCAATGTTGGAACTAACTGCAGTAATCAACCTTAAGTGGACAGAGCCTGTGACAGCAGTGGGAGGGGTGTACAGCACCACTCACACTGGACCTGAGCTGATGAAACACGCTAGATCAATACTTTCATAAACAA